>VMDR010000730.1:0-182556 GCA_007922815.1 Macrotus californicus
AGAAACCTTACAGGCAAGAAGGGGCTGGAAAGAAGTATTTGAAGTCATGAAAGGCAAGGACCTACATCCAAGATGACTCTATCCAGCAAAGCTATCATTTAGAATGGAAGGGCAGATAAAGTGCTTCCCAAATAAGGTCAAGTTCAAGGAGTTCATCATCACCAAGCCCTTATTACATGAAATGTTAAAGGGACTTATGTAAGAAAAAGAAGATAAAAAATATGAACAGTAAAATAACAACAAACTCATAGCTGTTAACAACCGAACCTAAAAAAACAAAAGCAAACTAAGCAAACAACTCGAACAGGAAGAGAATCACAGAAATGGAGATCACATGGAGGATTACCAGTGGGGGAGTGGGAGGGGAAGCGGGGGAAGGTACAGAGGATAAGTAGCATCAATGGTAGGTAGTAAATAGACTGGGTGGGGGGGGGGCGATAAGAATAGTATAGGAAACGTAGAAGCCAAAGAACTTATATGTACGACCCATGGACATGAACTAAAGGAGGGGAATGCAGGTGGGAGGGGGTGTGCAGGGCAGAGGGGAATAAAGGGGGGAAAATGGGACAACTGTAGTAGCATAATAAAATACATTTAAAATAAAATAAAAAGTAAGTTAAAATCTTGACAGGATAAAAAACAATAAGGAGTGGTTATTCCTTTATAAGTATTTATTGATTACCTCTCATACGTGGCATATTGGGGGAAATGCTGGACATATGGGAGACGCATGTGTTAAGAAAACAATTCCGTTTGTTTCCATTTAAAATCTGTGAGGAAAAATGACATAGCCTGGTCACAGACAGCGCTAGTGTAATGCAGATTGTGATCTAAAGCATGAATGGTAGTCTCCTGAATCTCAGTAAAGGGAAGGTTCATTCTGCCCGGGACCGTCACGTGAAAGGATAGGTATGAGAAGTGATGCAGGCTGGAGAAAGGGACCAATTTCCTGGCCAAGGAGAGACTAGTGCAAAGCCAGGTAGTGGGAGGGTGTGGGCCACTGTCCAACACAACTGTAGAACAGTTGGAAGTGCATTGGAAGGGGCATGGGTTCGAGAAGGGTGGTAAGGGTCCAGTGACTCAGTGCGTGGGATAGCGACTGGAGAGAAAGGGTGGCTGGCAAAGACACCACCCCCGCCAAGCCCATTTCCAGCCGGTATGCTGTCTCTGGCAGGTGCCGTTGTCCACCCCAGCATCTGTTCTGATTGGCCAGTGCCCATGGCATACCAGCCAGTCCTGCTTCCAGGCTTCCAAGTCTGTGACCCAGCCTTGGGTAACACAGCGAGGGAGGCCTTGGTTGTTCCCCGTGCTTGTCTCTTGTGTTTGTTTTAATGTATTGGCGTCCGAAGAGCAGAGGGATTTCAGGATTTGCACTGCAATATTTTCCTTTGCTCATAGAAATTCGGTGGGATATTCACCCGGGTTTCTATGTCCTTTTGAAGAATAAAACACTTTTAAAAATATATCCTTTTGAAGAGGTTTCTTTGAGGTTTGTGCTAGTCAACAGATCAGTAGATAAAACAGAATGAGTCACTGTGCTAGGCGACCTCTAAGACCCCTTTCAAACTCTGAAATTCCAGGAAATCCAGCACAGAACCACCAAAGGTCCAGATTGCTCTCACCAGCTGCCTTCGTAAGCGGGAGCCGTGGCCGCCAGCCTTAACTATCAGGCTCGATCGCATGACATCAGCTCTGAGTAATTTCCAGTTTCAGCAGGCAGCTTTTTTGTTCAGCATCATTTTGTCAAAAGGCTTGAGTCTTTTTTTTTTAAAATAAGTATTAGCAATAAAAGTTTATATACACTGAGCTCTCATGTAATTTGCTGTTTAATATTACAGCAGGACTTTTATTATGTCTAGAAGTTATTTAAAATATGCAGTCTCTTTCACTCTCTGTGAAGGGTAATGAGGGCATAATTTTTAGTTTAGTGGCTTTTCTGTGTGACACATCTTTGTTCTGGCTTCAGATTGTGGCCTTGAGCAGGATACTCCCCATTCTTCAAATAATTTCCGAGAGCATTTGTCCTTAAGATTCTGAAATTGGCCAGAGGCAGCCTTGGAAGTGGTTGATTTCAACCCTGCTTATCTCCTTTCTGTCCTCTTGGGAGAGGCATTTTGAAGAACCAAGGGCGTCTGCTTACTTGTGCCCAGTGCTGGGGGCTCAGGGTGAGAAAGCACAGAAACACGTTACCATTAAGGGAGGTGGTGACAGGGAGACCTTGAAGTAAGCACCCAGCCAAGGCAGACAGGGAGCAGCCAGACCTGCCGTGCGTGTGTGGGAAGACCTGAAGTTTCTTTTGTGTGTCTTGTGTATAAACCTGAGTTTGCACGAGAATTTATCAAAAGAATTTGTAAACCTGAATTTGTTTCTTTGCCTGTGATGCTTTGAATCCGGAGAGGCTAACAGCTGCGCTTGTCAGACAAGCCTCGATGACCACTGCGCTTGCTTCAGAGGCTCCCACATATCGTGACCAGTCAGTCTTCTTAGAAACGGGACCAGGGCTTTGTGGCTAAAGCATTTCTTCCCCCACTTCCTGGAATACATGTGGTTGGAAAAGATTAGAGTCCATTTGACAGGAGGGGGAAAAGGCACCTAACCCCCTGAGTTCCTGGGTGAAGAGAGTGTTCCATTGTTTGGTGGCCATCAAAGCCTTTATTTATAATTTACAAACAGTTCTCTGAATGAGTCTTTGAAGTCTGCCGGCAAATTGACAGAATCCGAAGTGAAGATCAATCAACACCAACAGTGTGGTCAGTCTCTGAGCCGGCATCCTCACACTGGTCTGTGAGTTCAAAGCTGTTTCCACAACACTAACATGTCATTTGTCCTCTGTACTCTCCTTTTTTAACAAGTGTACAGATTGAGTGCAGAGGCAGATACGCAGATCCCGCTGTCTTATATTAATATAATAAACTTATTGTTATTTTAATGACTTAACATTTTTAAATCTTAGTTTCAGTTTCTAATATGATAAATATCAATCATTTCAAACTGTGGGTTCTCAATAATTTTTTAAGAGTGAAGGGAACCAAAGACCCAAAAGTGTGAGAACTGCTGCTTTAAATAAAAAGACAAGAGGTGCCAGTTCCAGGTCTTAACCTTTTCACATCTGTAAAAGGGTCAGGAAATAAAGGTATTTCCTCCCATTTAAATATTTAAGCAGAAGTCATTACTTTTCAGGAATTTCTTTTCTAAATTTCTCAATAATTTTGAAACTGCAATTTTCTGATATAAAATAGCCCCCAAAACAGAATCAACGTCTGTAAAATATAAAAGTAAGTTTATTCTGTTTATTTATCTGTTTATTATGTTCTGTCTGGTGTCAGAGAGTTATCACAGAAGCTTGCAAGGACATATATAATGAAATAAAAATGAAAGTGCAAATGAAAATTGGAATCAAGCCCTGGGCAAATATTTGTGTTATGCACACAAGCACTAAAAGGTGGAGAGCACTCGGAGCCGGAGGCATAAGTGTGGTAGTGTGTGTGTTGTACCTGTCGTGGGCAGGTAAAGATGGACCATGTGTGTTACACACCGTGTCTGCCTGTGCTTAGCCGGCCCTCCGTGGGCCCTGATGCAGAGATGGGGGTAGACATGTCTTCTTGTGACTGCTTTCTTTCAGTATCTACTAGTTGAACTGAGAGTGGATTCTTGGCGGAAAGACCGGCTAGGAGCCTTGTGTGGACTGGCTAGGGTCCTAGTGAGAAAAGATGCGTAGGCTGGTCAGATTCCTGCCGGAATTTGAACCCGGAAGTATGAAGAGAGCAAGCCAGTGGGAGGAAAGGGAAGCTGGAAGGTTGCCTTAGAGAGAGGCTGTGATGGCCCCACGCAAGCTCCACTAACGAGGGAACAGAAGTTGAGTTACCAGAGGAAACCAGCTGGCTGAGAAAGGATAGCGGGCAGCGCCGGGAGAAAACTGCTGAGCTGCAAGAGAGTGGTGGCCCGAGCCTGCAGGAGAGGCAGGAGGTGGTAAGTGCAGCTTCAGTCTCTTGGCAGTAACCTGGCTTGCATTCCTGACAACCAGCAGAGCCTGAGTGGAGTCGAGAACAAGACAAGTGTGCTAGCGTAGGTCGCATGGTTAAGACTTGAATTTGACTCTGAATCCCATGGTAGCCAAGGCAAAGAGGAGACGCAGTTAATTGTGAAACTACAATAAAAAGAAAGCAGGACTCCTCCCTCCCCCCGAAAACAGAAGCAATTTATTCGTTCTCAGCCCTGGAGGCCAGGGGTCTGGAGTCAACATGTTGGCAGGTCCATATGTCCTCTGAGGAGTCTTCTGCCTCTGCCCGGCTTCTGTAGTTGTCGGCAACCTTTAGGGCTCCTTGGCTTGTAGCTACACCACTCTGATCTCTGCCTTTGCCACCACACAGTTTTCTTCCTCGTGAAAATGTCCAAAAGAAAGCAGTTTTAAAGGTAGTAACGGCCCTGGCCAGGTAGCTCCGTTGATTACAGCATCTCCTGAAATGCCAAGGTTGTGGGTTCACTCCCCTGTCAGGGTATGATGTGAGAAGCAATCAGTGAATATATTGGGTGGGCCAAAAAGTCCATTTAGTTTTTCCATAAAATAAAAGACAACAGTTTTTATTTTTACCAATAGCTTTATTGATTTGGATATTTTGCACATGCGGGCTCTCTCCCCTGTGGTAGAACGTTGATTGTTCTCAGTTAATATCTCCATATGATCGCTGTCAATTCCTACTGGTCTATTGGACCGTAGGGCATCATCCAGCAAGAAATCTCCGGCACAAAACTTCACAGACCACTTTTGACATGTTTGGTCCGTCACAGCACCTTCTCCACACACTGCACAAATCTTTCTTTTTTGAGTTTCGGTTGCATTTTTACCTTTCTTGAAATAATAAAGCGTAATATATAAAAACTATTGCCTATTTTCTTCCATCTTCAATATTGAAGAGGCTACACAAAAATTCACCAATTGTGATAGATTTAAAAAAAATGCAGGCTGATATGACAGCTGTCACCATACAATCTAACAAAATTATTTAGGATGAAGTTAAAGACAACTAAGTACTACTTGAGCCATCTTACAGAAAGAAAACAAATTTTTTGGCCAGCCCGATATGAATAAATGGAACAACAAATCGATGTCTCTCTCTCTCTCTGTCTCTGTCTCTCTATCTCTCTCCCACCTCCCTCTCCCCCTTCCTCTCTCTCTCTAAAGTCAATTTTTAAAAAGGTAGTAAGAGTTTTCTTACTGCATTCCTGTTTAGTTTTTGGATGACTTTGCTGGTTGGTTTGTGATGCATTTTTTCTGAGAGGAGAGAAAAGCCTATAGAGAAACTCTAATTTAGTTTTCTTCATAAATACTAGATTTAACAAGCATGAAGTCAACGTATATGCTCTGATATGCAACAAATATGACAAATAATCAGTAGTTCATGATCAAGAATTCTTTTTGCTTCTCATGTCCCTTTTTTTATTTTTAAGTATATGTTATTGATTATGCTGTTATAGTTGTCCCAGTGTTTCCCCGTTTGCCCCCTCCGTCCAGTGCCCCCCCTTCCCTCCAGCAGCTCCCCCTTAGTTCCTGTCCATGGGTTGTGCATGTAAGTTCTTTGGCTTCTCCCTTTCCTATTCTCTTCTTAACATGCACCCTGTCTATTTTGTTCCTGTTTTTATTCCTTCAAGTAGTGCTACGTTTTAAGAAAGAAGGGATCACTGGCAAACTCTCAGCTACAGTAAGAAACGGTTCCATGAACCTAAATGGGTGAGTGGGGGGTCTTGCTTAGAACTGGGTGGCGGCATTGCTTTACTGGAAACTCAGAGCGGAGCGTCAGGCAACGACAGAGTGAGCAGCCGGGCCAGGCTCATTGCTTCTGTAATTTGATTGTTATTGATTGTTTAAAAGCTCTCCCACAATATTTTGCAGTGGTCAAATATCCCTTGGAAAGGAGAAGGGGCGGGGAGCAGATGGGTGGACAGAGGACAGGAGAGGGAAGGAGAGAGGAAGGAAGAGATAGGTACGTATATGAGCTTGGCCAGGGTTGGGGCTGCGGCCACCCGTGCTCCTGTTGTGCCCGGTTCTCGGGATGCACCCAGAGCTGCACCACAGGCCCGTGGACCCACGTCTTCTGTTCCATTGCTTCCTGCGTGTCACGGAAGAACCTAGGACACCCTTGGGAGCTTAGGCGTGTAGGAGTCTAAGGATGACTAGAAAACAAGACCATACCTTTCATTTCAGTGCTGCCTGCTGGCCTCTTGCTTAGACAGAGGAAAAGCTGAGTAACAGCCTGACTCAGTCAAGGTGACCTCTGTTGGCAGACGAGAGCCATGGCATCTACTTGACAGCGTAGTTCTGTGGACCATAGATGACTGTCGTTCTCGTGAAACACCCCACAGGAAGTGAATGGTGCGTGCATACACAAGCGTGGCCTTGTATGTTCTTTGATGACGGGGCATGCTGGTTACCCTTCAGTGTGATGTTGCCCAAATAAAGTACGACTGCCACCCGATCGACTCATTCTGCAGGAACTGGTTTTCCCAAAAGTTCAGAGAAACACGAGTAGTGGAAGGGGCGCTGACAAACGTACAGAGAGGCTTACTGAGCACCATACTCCCCTTTTCTTTTCTCCATCCCGGCCCAGAGCGCTGGCTGTTACCGCCAGCCCTTAACGTTGGAGCTTAACCAGTCTTACCATTTTGTCCCTCTTCTTCTTTTCCTAACTTGGCCTGAAACATGCCTTCTTCCTTCTAAGTTTACGAATAGAGTAGTGCCTTCGTCTGCCTTTGGATTGTGTTAAATGTTCCATGTAACCGAGTACCTACCCATAACCATGACGAACAAGATTTCTGATGGGTCCATAGTCTGTCTCCCAGGAGCTGTGATTGCACTGTGTTCTCAGGTTTAGTCCAAAAGCAGCACCTGTAACTGTCTTTTTTTATTTACTCAGAGTTTACCAAGTAACAGAAAAGCGATCCCATTCACAGAAGTTCACAAGAATCTAAAAATGATCTTAAAAATGAAATGTGAAACGTAGTTGAAGAACATTATAAGAATTTGTTAATTACACATAAAAGAAGACTTTTAAATGTCAATTCTTTCTGAATTTAGAGATTTAGTGCAATTCCAATCAAAATTCTTAATGTGATTTTTCTTTTTTGTTACAAAAAGAACATTATTATAATGATCCTCTGGCTACACATTATTAAGAAGGGAAATTATGCACAGATCTTCTGCATTGATACAAATTGTATATCTACAGTGACTGGATCATTTTTGCTCTGATCAGTTTTTAAAATTTTCTTTATTGAATTTACTGGGGTGACATTGGTTAACGTATAGCTCAATAAAACCTCATCTGTACACTGCACCATGTGCTCACCACCCAGAGTCAAGTCTCTTTCTGTCCCCATTTGTCCCCCCTTTGCCCACTTCCACCTCCCCCTACCCCTTGTTTCCTCTGGCTGTCACCACACTGGTGTCTGTGTGCTATATATATATATTTTTTTTTTTTTCCTTAATTCTTTCACCTTTAGTCACCCAGCCCTTCCATGCCCCTCCCCTTTCACAGCTGTCAGTCTTTGCTCTGTACCTATTATTCGGTTTCTATTTTGTTTGTCAATTTATTTTGTTCATTATATTCTACATATAGGTGAGGTTGAAGGTATTTGTCTTTCTCAGACTGGCTTAATAATTTATTAATTAGCATAATAATTTGCAGGTCCACCTATGTTGTCAAAAAGAGTAAGGTTTTTTTTTTTTATTGCTGAGTAGTATTCCGTCATGTAAATGTATCACAGCTGTTTTATCCACTCATCTACTGATGGGCACTTGGGCTGCATTCAGATCTTGGCTCTTGTAAATAATGCTACAATGAATATAGAGGTGCGTATATTCTTCTGATTTATTGTTTTGGGTTTCTTTGAGTATATTCCCAGAGGTGGAACCACTGGGTCATAGGGCAGTTCCATTTTTAATTTTTTGAGGTATCTCCATACGGTTTTCCACAGGGGCTGCACCAGTCTACATTCCTACCAACAGTGCACAAGGGTTCCCTTTTCTCCACATCCTCGCCAGCACTTGTTTTTTGTTGATTTATCAATGATAGCCATCCTGACAGGAGTGAGGTGATAACTTGTTGTTGTTTTAATATGTATTTTGGGCTAATAAACATTTAAGAGTGTTAAAAAATTTTAATTCCATTTTCATCTAAGTAGCATCATTTTTAGAATATGCACGTTGGCTAGAATCAAATGAAATAGGCTCTCTTTGTACAATGATAGAGGGAACACAAATTATTTAGAAAATTACTGGTAATAATGCAACTAGAGCTTTAGAAGTATTTGTACCTTTTATATCCATAATTCCCTTTCTAGAATATTATTGCAAGGAAATAATCATAAAACAGACAAAGACTGTTAGGGACGTCTCATTATAATAAGAAGAACTGGTATGTTAGAAATGCGATGACCAGACTTCTGGCCAAGACAGAGGCATAGGTAGACACACTGTGCCTCCTCGTACAACCAAAAGAAGGACAACAACAAATTTAAAAACAACCAGAACTGACAGAAAATCAAACTGTATGGGAGTTCGACAACCAAGGAGTTAAACAAGAAACACTCACCCAGACCTGTAGGAGGGGCGGAGACGGGCAGCCGGGCAGAAAAGACTCATGGTGAGGCGGTGGCTGGTGGAACGGGCGGCCCCACACCCACGTGCAGATAAACAGGGAGGAACAACTGAGAGCGAGACAGACCCACAACCCAAGGCTCCAGCAGGGAAATAAAGCCTCAAACCTCTGACTGAAAACACCTGTGGGCGTTGAGGCAGCGAGAGAAACTCCCAGCCTCACAGGAGAGTCCATTGGAGAGACCCACAGGGTCCTAGAACATACACACACCCACCCACCTGGGAATCAGCACCAGAAGGACTCAGTTTGCTTGTGGGTAGTGAGGGAAGTGACTGAAAACCAACAGAGTGCAGAGCAAGCGGCACTGTTCCCTCTCGGACCCTCCACAACATACGGTGTCACAATGCAGCAATGTGGATTGCCCCGCCTTGGTGAAAACCTAAGGCTCCGCCCCTTACTATGTAATAGGTATGAGAGACAAAAAGTAAAATGGCCCAAATGAAAGAACAGATCAAAACTCCAGAAAAAATACAACTAAGTGACAAATCAGATGCACAGTTCAAAACACTGGTAATCAGGATGCTCACAGAATTGGTTAAATATGGTTGCAAATTAGAGGAAAAAATGGAGGCTATGCTAAGTGAAATAAAGGAAAATGTACAGGGAACCAACAGTGACGGGAAGGATACCAGGACTCAAATCAGTGGTGTGGACCAGAAGGAAGAAAGAAACATTCACCCAGAATAGAAAGAACACAAGAATTCAAAAAAACAAGGAGAGGCTTAGGAACCTCTGGGACAACTTTAAATGTTCCAACATCCAAATCATAGGGGTACCAGAAGGAGAAGAGACAGAGCAAGAAATGGAAAACTTATTTGAACAAATAATGAAGGAGAACTTCCTCAATTTGACAAAGGAAATAGACTTCCAGGAAGTCCAGGAAGCTCAGAGAGTCCCAAAGAAGTTGGACCCAAGAAGGAACACACCAAGGCACGTCATAATTACATTACCCAAGATTAAAGATAAAGAGAGAATCTTAAAAGCAGCAAGAGAAAAGGAGACAGTAACCTACAAAGGAGTTCCCATTAGACTGTCAGCTGATTTCTCAAAAGAAACCTTGCAGGCAAGAAGGGGCTGGAAAGAAGTATTCCAAGTCATGAAAGGCAAGGACTCACATCTAAGATTACTTTACCCGCAAAGCTATCATTTAGAATGGAAGGGCAGGTAAAGTGCTTCCCAAATAAGGTCAAGTTCAAGGAGTTCATTATCACCAAGCCCTTATTATATGAAATGTTAAAGGGACTTATGTAAGATAAAGAAGATAAAAAATATGAACAGTAAAATAACAACAAACTCACAGCTATTAACAACTGAACCTAAAACAAAAACTAAGCAAACAACCAGAACAGGAACAGAATCATAGAAATGGACATCACACAGAGAGGTATCATCAGGGGAGTGGGTGGGGAGAGAGGGGGAAAAGGTACAGGGAATAAGAAGCATAAACAGTAGGTAGAAGATAGACAGGGGGAGGATAAGAATAGTATAGGAAATGGAAAAGCCAAAGAACTTATATGTACGACCCATGGACATGAACTAAAGGAGGGGAATGTCGGGGGGCGGTGGGTTGCAGGGTGGGGGGAAAAAAAGGGGGGAAATGGGACAACTGTAATAGCATAATCAATAAAATATATTTTAAAAAAAGAAAGAAATGCAATGATCAAGGACTAATTAGATAAAATCTTACATAGTCATTCAGTGGAATATTAGGAGCCCTTACACTTAGGTTTTCGGAGAATGTTTAATGACCAAGAATGTTCATGCGGTAACGTTAGGTTAGCAAGGAGCACTGCCCAACAGTGTCAGCAGGGCGGCCACTCCAGTGTGATGTGTCTTACTGTACAGAAGGGAAAAGACTGACAGGCAAAAGAGTCAAAATATTAACAAGAGTTTTCACTGTTTGGTAGAGTTATAGACAATTTAATTTCCGTCTTAATATTTCATAGCTTTTGTTTATGTACAGTGAGATATTACTTTTATAACCAGAATCATAAACACTAAAATTAAAGCCCATTTCTTTAGCCACATCTCTCTGAACTTGAAATTCAAGTAGACAAATAAGTAAAAATATAGAATATTTGAAAACTATAGTCAAATTTAATTAAATAGGTATATAAATAGATCCAGAACTTCGGATAGAAAGCACTTTTCTCTATCTACAGAACATTTACAAAATCATTAAAATCTTGACCATGAGGAAAATCTTACTAAACCTTTAAAAATTAAAATGTTTTCTAAATATAAGCCAGTAAAACTAGAAATTAGCAACAAAAAGCTAGCCATAAATAACACTGCCTAGAAATAAGTATTTTTCCAAATAACTCCTAATTGCAAGAGGAGATCGATATATTAATAACTTTTTTGTAACACGGTAGTCCTTTCTTATCGGCAGAGGACACGGTTCAGAATCCCCGGGAACACCTGGGGCTGCGGACAGCACTGAGCCCTGCGTGTGCTCTGCTTTCTGCTGTGCATTCGTACCTGGGATGGGCTCCAGCCGATAATCAGGCGCAGTGAGAGACTAACAACAGTAACTAGTAACGGAGTAGAGCCGCTACAACCATACTGCGATGCACGTTGTGTGAACGGGCTCTCAAATACCTTACTGTTCTGTACTTGCCCTTTTGTGGCGATGCGAGAGTGTCCACTTGGCACGGTGACATGAGGTGAATGGCGCAGGTGACACACACACACACACACACACACACTTTTATGTATCCCCACAGGGTACGTGTGTGTCACATAAAAATTTCTGAGTAAACAACATTCAAGTTAATCTGCTCAGATTGAGAGATGCCTTTCACATATTCATGTAATACACATTTATTGATTATCTCCTGTGCCAGCTGCTCTGGGGTACAGGGATGAGTAAGATGCAGCCTTGAGAAGCTTGTGATAAGGGGAAAGAGTTACCGATATTAGAAGTAAAATGTTGAAAGTATTTTCTTTTCCTCTAGTAGAGGATTGCCATGTATTTGAGCATAAGCCAGGGCCTGGCAAATTTTTAGGTATGCACCGTTGAAAGAAAACTACTTTGCCCTGGCCAGTTAGACCAAAGGGTCGCAGTTTTGATTCCCGTCCAGGGCACGTACCCCGGTTGCTGATTTGATCCCCAGTCGGGCTGTGTACGAGAAGGCAAACAAGTGATGTTTCTCTCTCACATCAGTATTTCTCTCTCTCTCTCTCTCTCTCTCTCTAAAAACCATGAAAACAATGTCCTCAGGTGAGGATCAAAAAGAAGAAAGAAAAATAATTTGAATCAGGTTTATCTTCAAAATTTATCAGCATGAAGACTCTGAACTGATCTAGTTTTCTTCCCATGCATACTCACAAAAAGATCACCACCAGTGATGAGGTAAAAATTAGGATAGTTGCACCGAATCACAGTTATTTGTGATTGCCACCTTTAAAGAGAGACAGAAATGCTGATTGGCAAATTACATTATTAGATCTATCAGTAATTCTGGGATGATGTTTGCTTTATCCAACCTGCTTCCACCAAGATATATTGATTCACTTAAAGAATTTCCTCTTGCTTAGCATTTTTCTTCTTTTCCGTAGGAATTTATTTTATCAGAAGATTATAACAAGATGACTCCTGTGAAAGACTATCAAGGTAGGAATGAGAGCAGTGCTTTCCCGGGCCTGGACTTTGGAAGGTCTCCTGGTGGCTACCCCGCCACAGGAGGGGCCTTACTTTGAAGTGGGCTCGCTCTTTAAAACAGAGCAAGAAGCTGAGGTTGCAATGACCCCGTTTTAGAAGGAACATGCTGAGGCCTGAACAGTAAGCTGACTTGACAGTGGTCCTGCAGCTGGTCCAGGGCAGGGTCTGACCTGGCCGGTGTGGCTGCAGAGCCCGAAGACTTTGGCCTTTGGCCTGTGGCCTCCCACCCACGCCACCACCCTGCTCGCAGCTGTGCAGCGGGTGTAGAGACCGGGGCCAGTGCTGGGCCTGAACTGCTCCGCATGGGCTCCGTTCGTTTTGGGTGCGTGCTATAAAAGGCTCGGCGTGTGTAGACTGCCTGAGGGAGGGGATTGCAGTTGGACTCAACACCAACAGAGGGCCGTGGGCCGTTTCCTTCCTGTGGGTCAGGAGCAATGCCTGCCACCGACTTCTTTGTCCAGACCAGCAGTGTCACGGGGCCAGAACACTGGGGCTTGTAACGCTTTGAGATCATTTCATCCAAATCCCTAGACCTCATTCATCCCACGTGGCCATCCAGCGTCTCCTTGGAAACCTCCAGAGACATAGTGACCCATGCTGGTTTGGGAAGATGCGAAGAACGGAGTTTTTCAGTTGTGGATTTTGAACCACAATTCATTTCCCTGCAGATTTAGTCTCTATTTTTTTCACATGTCACTGTATTTTTTTTTTTTTTTAGTAACTCTCTTTATGGAGTACCACTCACTATTCCAATCACTGAAGACTGCAACAAGGAACAAGACTTGTAGTATCTGCCTGGAAGCAGTTTACCGTCACATGAAGGATGTAGACGGGCAACCGGACCATTGAAATGCCATGTGATAAGGGAGCATTTGAGGTCTGGCTCCCTGGCATATGTCGGCAGTTTGGCACAAACAAACTCCTGTAACAAATCAAAAAATAATGTTATGTGTCAAGTGCTAGAATGTTCCCCTATTGGTCTTTGCTCTGCCAGTTGGAGCTACAAAAACTAAGTATGCTCTCTCTTACGCATGACAGCTTTTTAGTGATTTTAACAGAGCCGTGAAAATTCCAACCCCTTTCCATTTTTTTTCCTTCTCCTTTCTGGCCTACGCATTTTGTTTTCCTTTACATGGCCTGAGTTTTTGTTCTTTAATATATTTTTGTAATTGCCTTGGTCCCAATCTTGGGCTATCATGTTGTGCTGTTGGGGCCATTTAAGAAATGTGACACGTGGTGTGCAACCTCTAAGGTGGCTCCTAGTGACCTTTGCCTCATGGTATTCATTGTCTCTGTCCTGGAGTGTGGGCTGGATCGAAAGACTGGCAAGGACTGAATATCACTTCCCAGATTAAATGACAAAAGATGGGGGCTTCTGTCCTGCTTGCCCTCTCCTGCTCCTTTGCTCCCTTTCCTGATGGAAGCAGCCACTGCACTGTGAGCTGAGGAACCAAGCGGAGGCCACGTCACAGTCAGAAAGGACCTGAAGCTCTCAGTCAGCAGCCTGTGGGGGGCTGAGTCATGTCAACACTGTGTGAGAGGCTTGGAGTCAGCTCCTCCCTCTGCCAGGCTTTCAGATGAGACCACAGCGCACACCTCGAATCCGTCCTGTGAGACCTTCCAGTGAGTCACCGAGCTGAGTGGCACCAATGTCACGTAGAAACTGGGACGTGCCCCTGTAGGGAGGCATCCCCCGGCTGCTGATGAGAGCCCCTTTTCTAGCCTGTGCCTGCGGGTTCCGGGGAGGGGAGAAGAGAGCGCTACATCTCTGGACCGCGCTTTACCAGCCTCCTTTGGGAGACCTGATGGTTGCTGTCTTGCCTCTTGGTTTTCAGTGCATCAGAGCAGAGTGACGATGGTCCTGTTTGTCCTGGAGCTGGAGTGGGTGCTGAGCACGGGGCAGGACAAGCAGTTTGCCTGGCACTGCTCTGAGAGTGGCCGCCGCCTGGGAGGTTACCGCACCAGGGCTGGGGCCTCGGGCCTGCAGTATCCTTTGCTGGAGAAAATTCCTTGGTGGGAACTTAGCTGCTGACTTTTTTCTTTCATGAAAATTTGGGGTATGTGCAACTTGAAAGTTGTTGTTGTTTTTTAATTTGCTGACTTGCCCTGCTGGTTAAGATACTCACAGACTTTTCTAGTGGACAAATCCTTGTATAGGAGGGGTGAAGTGATGTTATTTCACCTCAAGTAACAGACCTGCTGAGTAGGGGCTGTGGTCCGCACTGACCTGAAGCCTGGTATCTGGACAGAACACAGCCCAGACTGTGAGTCTCAGCCGTGACAGGGAATTGCGGGACATGGAGATACAATCATCGCTGAAATGCAGTCTTTTATTTTGTGCAGAAGCATAGATGCTAAGGCTGTGAGCACTCCCATCAGTGCCTGGCAGAACCACAGGATTCCTGTGCATTTAAAAACGTGTTGAGAGGCTGCCATGCCAGGACCCTAGTTGGTTAGCTGGTGGTCTACAGGCTTTGTTCCAGGTTCGAGACTTTTCGGGATATGCAGAGCAATAGTATTTTTATCTCCCAAGTCTCCAGGACCCATGAGCTCCACACAAACACCTGCTAATGCTGAGTGACCCTCACATCTGGCCCCCTGGGCTCCAGCAAGCACAGGCCCGACAAGCATGAAGCCTGTCAGATGATGCTAGCCTTGGAAGGAGAGAAGAGCCCTGGCCTTCTTAATTCAATAGCACAGAATGCTCTTCACCTTCTGGCAAATGAGGAGATAGATAGAAACAGGTCACTTGTCGGCCAAAGCTGGAAGAAGTAGTAAGACCTGCTTTCAGATTTTCATCTCGTTTGTAAACTGCCTGTTCGGTGACTCTCAACAATCTGAAAAGGTGCCTTACTCTTTCTCACAGCAGCTGTGTTTGTGTGCGTATTGGCCAATGGTCCCCTTACTTTCCTCAGGGGGAGCACAACGTGAAGAAACTCATAATGGCCTTCGTAGAAGGCTGTCAAAGTGGCAAATTACCAGGAAGGCCAAAAGCAAGGACGGTAACAAATGAAGAGCAGGATCAGCTGATCTTTGAGAGGGTGGTACCACCTATTAATAAAAGAAATTCCAAAGCTTACTTTTTAAAAGCCAGCTCAGACGAGCCTAATGCCTGAATTGAAACACAGGAATTCTCTTGCAAGTAGGTCAATGATTTCTTCCAGTGTTCCAGCCGGAAGGGCCTTAGAGAGCCTGCTGTCCAGCTCGTTGGACAGGTGAGTCGGCCGAGGCCAAGGAAGGGTCACAGGCCTTATGTGTGGCCGCCCAGCTAGTGTGTAGGAAGGTCACCACCGGAATCCAGGTGTTCTGCTTGGACTGCAGTAGTTTCCCCCCCACACTGCGTTCCCATTTTTCAAGCAGGACCAAAGGCACCAGGATAATTTGCTGTGAATATGCTGGCTTCTCTGTCACCAGCCAAGCTGATTGATTCATCTTGTGTGTCACTTACCCAAGTCAAGAAGTAGAGAAAAAATACAGGTCTTGCCCTTGAGAAATTTACTTTTTCAAACTCTCCAAAAATGAAAAACAAAACACAAATACACAGAATTAAATTTCTCCTGACTGTGGTAGTCTTGACTCCTCAGGGTCTCCAGAAGTCATCCTCACTTTTTAACTGTTTCCTTTGGTCATACCATATGTGGTTTACCAAGCCAATGATAATAATATTAATAATAATAATAATGTGATTGGATATCAGAAGCCTGGGTGTGTGACACCCAGTGGCTTCATCTCCAGTACCCATGACCACCTGCCAGACCTTGCTGTTCAGGTGCAGGGGAGCTGCAGCGCTGCAGACAGACAGGCCCTTCCTGGAGACGCCCTCAGGTCCACCAGCTCTGCCTCTCCAGCTCCAGTTGTGGAGCCACACCACCAGCGCTGGCCCCTGGGAGCATGTACACCCCAGGGCTGCACACTGATGGCGCCATGGACTGCCCAAGAGTCTCTGCTAGACCCACATGACTTTCCCAGGGCTGGACGTTGCTCTCCGCCTGGTGCGTAGACTGTGAACGGGCAGCCCATGCAGTGTGGTGGTTCATGGGAAGATCCCGTTTCAAACCCACTTTCTCATGGGCACGCCCCATACCCACTTCTTTCTCTTCTTTTGGCCACTGATCATACCAACAGGTTTTTTTATTTGTTTTGTTTTGTTAGTGTGTGTGTGTGTGAGAGAGAGAGAGAAGGGAAGATGAAGCAAATCTGCAACCACATAAAATGTTCAGAATAATAGCATACCCTTATTTCTCTTCGAAACCGGACCCTGGGTGGCATAGTGAGACCTCTACAGGTGAACTAGTCCTCTACCTTCTCCACCTCTGTCATTCATACGCGCCAACAAGTGACAGAGTGAGTCACATTGAGTTCAGCAATTTTTCTTCTTTCGGGCCTTCACGTGGAAAGAAACATGCAATGAAAATAACCAAAACTGAAGCAGAGGCATAAGGGAAGACAAAGAGAGTGACCAGTTTATGAATTGAACTATCAATTTCTGAATAACCTCAAAACCTTTGGTTGCTTTAGCTAAAGATCTGAAGCTTCAAATATCCAATGGTCTATAATGCCAACATCACCAGCAACAATAATTATAATAAGAATGCAGAGAAGAGAAAAAGAATAACATACATTTGCAGTCCCTGAGCGTTTTTATAGTACTTCCATATAATGTTCCTTTGTTCACCGTGAATACAGTCAGGTGAAGTAAAGACAACAAAAAGACCTAATTCTCAGTTTTCATAGTGTAGAAACCAAGGCCCAGAGAGGCTCCCATAGCTTTCCTCCTTGCTCGAGGCCACAGGACTGCCCCCTTTGGCTCGCCCTGTGCACAGCCACGCCCAGCAGAGTGCAGGTGTTTCTCGGAGGCCCTGTGGCAGGTTGACGGTAGGAAAAAGAACCATCCATCCCCCACTTTCCTTCCTACTGTGTGAATCTGCCAGCGCCCCGACCGGCCCCCCCCTTTCCATCTTGTCATCGACCCTGTTCGATCCCATTTTTCGTGCTTCAGCAGCAGAACTCAGGTACTCTCCATCTGAAGATTCCGTTCATGTTGGGGATATTTTCAAGATGCCACCTATGTAGTAAAATGTCTTCCCACCAACTAGCCCCTTAGGTCTAGTCCTGTTCAGGGAAGAGAGTGCTGGTAGGCTATGAAGATGATCTCGATTTTCATGTTTCCTCCTGTCGTACTTAATGCCAGTCGCTCTGGCTTCGAGGTTGTACTGTATAATTTTATCTCAGCCCTCTTCCAGAGAGTTTCAGTTGAGTTCATTTTTAATTTTTTTAGAGAATTCTATTATTTACCTGCAGTTATAAAGACTGCTGGGTATCAGATCGAGTCTGTTTTTTTTTTTTATCTGTATTCTTATAATTAAGATAAATTTAGGGTGATCTTATATCAATCTTAATATAGTTTTACATATATCTACTTGTTTGTAGAGTATAACTTTTCTCCCTTGTTCCTGAGACTGGAAGAATTTGTTTTGCTTTGTTCTCCTTCACTTTTTTAAAAGAGTTTTACTATGAGAATTTTCAAAACCTATGCCAAATTGGAAAAAACCATATAATGGACACCCACATGCTTAATTACTCAGGTCCGCTGTTGATTCTTCCGTCCCTTTTTGATTTCTCTCTCATTTGCTGGAGTATTTTAAAGCAAATTCCAGCCCTGGCTGGTGTGGCTCAGTGGATTGAGCACTGGCCTGTGAACCAAAGGGGCGCTGGTTCAATTCCCAGTCAGGGCACATGCCTGGGTTGTGGGCCAGGTCCCCAGTAGAGAGCGTGTAAGAAGCAACCACCATTGATGTTTCTCTCCCTCTCTTTCTCCCTCCCTTCCCCTCTGACTAAAATTTAAAAAATAAGTAAATAAAGCAAATTCCAGACCTGATGTCATTCCATCCTTACAGACTTCATTGTGTACCTTTAAAAAAATAGGGACTTTTACAAATAATCATGATGCTATTATTACCCCTAAAAATTTATGATCACTCCTTGAGATTATTGAATAATCAATCCATTTTAAAAATTGTACTTACTGTTTCTAAAATGGCTTTTTGCAGTGATTTCGTTTGAAATTGGATCCAGACAAGTCCACGTGTTGGATCAGGATGTCCTAGGTCCTCAGTCTCTCTGTCTAGAGCAGGGACCCCACCCCTTTCCATGCCACTGTCGAGGTGCCCAGTGGGTCCTCCTTCAGATGCTCCATCGACCTCCACTTCCTGCCATAGTCATTTAACTGCCCTTCTGCCCCGGAAGCTGCCTCTACAATCTTGACTCGGTGCAGACTCAGCTTTTGGCAAGAGCACTTGGTAATGGTATTGTGCTCCACGTCGTCCCTCCAGGAGGCCAGGCTGGATCAGCGGCGGGGCTGGCAGCAGCTCCCTGCGGTGCGGTCTCCCTGCGCCGGCCTCCCACGGAAGGGTCTCTTCCACTGCGGACCTTGGCGGGGCCGGTTCTTTCACTCGTGTTGCAAAATGGTGACTCTGTAATCCTGTCAGTTTTGCACATGTATCGGTTGGGATTGTTCCAGAAAGCAGAACTTCACCTCATTTAAGTGGGGCTATTTGATTATCCTGAAATACAATTAATATAGGAAAAGCGACATAAATTCTTAATGATTTCTCTAATTGCTCATTTTCAGATAGAGATTTAGTGCTCTGGTTACCTCCAGTAGGGATCTTTTATAAACCCTTACGGTTTGTTTGTTTGTTAAATAATATATTCAGTATATTTCAAAAATTGCTTTTTTTAAATGCCCATATTTTTCCATCTTTGGCCAGTAAGAGCCCCATCATCTTGGCTCCTCTTTTTTTTTTTTTTCTTGCTAAATAAAACCAAATATTTATTTACACCAAACAATTCCAACACTGGATCTTCCATGTATGAAGGACAAAGTATTTTATATATATGTATATATAAATATATATATTTATATTTATAAATATATATATACACACCAACACACACATACACACCCACAGCAAGGGCCGGCAGGGCCGTAACAGGAGGGCACAACATTTCCCCCAATTACAGGTCTGCCAGGTCATTGTCACTGAAGACGGTGGCTCTGCTCCTGCCTCTCAGTTACACTCACCAGGCCGAGGGGCAGGGCTTCTCACTGGGTGGAAAGTGAGGAAAGGGGAGGGGGGTGGAGAAGAACGTGGAAAGCTTAAAACGAAACAGTGTGATCACATCGCCCATTAGCTCTTAAAGCCTTGTTAGCGTGAAACCTGTATAGACAACGTGTTTTTCTTTTGTAAAAGCAGTTAAATTATACCCAGTAACTAACACGATTCAAAATGGTGAAGTCATAGAAAATGGAACAAAGTTTTGCCTTCCCCTTCCACCAGCTCTAGAGCCTGTGGGAGACGAAAGGGGAGAGGACCAAGGGGAGAGGACCGAGGGAAGGAGCCTGCCGGGAAGGCTGCGAGTGCTGAGCTAAACTGGAAGGAGACTTCTAAGTGTGTTGGAACTAGGGTTAGGTCGGTGAGACGTGACTCGTCCCTGTGTCTTTCTGGTGCAGCCCACAGCTCCTTGCTTTTTGGCAAGTTCGTCTTGTCCCTTCCTGTGCCCGTCCCGCAAGGAGCCATTTCTTTTAGTATTTAGAGATGGCTAGAAAACACATGCATGTCTTATTTTGGAAAAGAAAATAAATTACGTATAATATTTCTGATTCCAATGCAACATTATAAGATTCTTACTTTATTTTTGTACTTGATTCTTTTATCTTGGACCGAAAAATCTTGGTTCCTCACACATTAACATAATTTCTTACCTGCTTTGTCCTATGGCTTGTTTACATTGTTTTAAAATAATACTAGTGAAATTATAATAACAAGACTGCTGAATGAGATCTTAGGCTTCTTTGCCGTTCTCTTCTCCCCAGGCGGTATTCTGCAGAGGACACACAGTCACAATGCTGTGTTTTAAAGTCACTTGAAGTAATTCTGTTAACTGTTTGGTTTTATCACCAATTCGATATTTAGGTTCATTCACGTTACATTATTGTCAATTTGGGGAATTTTTTTTTGTTTTAATTTTATAAATATCTCTAATGTAAAATAATTCCAAAATTCCAAAATGGAAACTATATTCAATGAGAGAAAAGTCTCGCTCCCATCTCCATCCCCTCAGCTCGTCCCCCCCGCCCAACTCCACAGGCAGCCTTTTCTGTTAGAGCTTGACCCCCCTTCCAGGGCTTCCCTTTCTAAATGTGAGCACACGCTCTTAGGCATCTTGGTTTCCCCCCACTTAGTAATATATCCTGAACGTTACCGCATGTCCATCTGCTTGTGGTATGGAGGTCTTTTTCTCCCCCTGCACAGTGCTCTATTGCGTGGATGTGCTGTGGTGGATTGAGTAAATCCCTGTTTGATGGACTTTTGGGTCATTTTCAAACTTTAGCTGTTACAGGGGTCACATGGAGTGAATAGCCCCCGTCATGTGCCATTTTGTACTTCGGCCCATGTATCTCCGGGACAGCTCTCTAGAGGCAGGATTGCTGGGCATTATCAGCCTGGAAATCTCACTGGAGACTCAGCACCTTGGATTTCTACTGGAGACTGGTCGCGTGGGCCGCCTCCACGTGGCATGGACCAGACTTTCAGACCCGCAGAGGGAAAGCAGGTGTCTGCCATAAGCCATAGTGTCTGTGCACTTAGGGCACAGGGACCCACTCCCGCCTGCTAATGGTGGAAACTCCTGGGGTCCACGCTCCCCGATGCCACGCCAGGCTTTTACTCAGCCTTTCGAAGGGGAGCAGCCAGGCCTGCCGGGTGAAAGCTGTTTTTGCATAGCACCATTTTCATCTCTTGAACTGTCATTCATGTATATTGCCCGTTTCTCTATTGCCTTTTCCTTGATTGCTCTTTTTATACATTAGGGATTTGCACTTTTTGTGACTTGCATAGCAAATATTTTTTCCAAGTGGTCTTTTAGTTTTGTTTATGTATTTGTTGGTCGTTTGTTTTTGAATAGTAATAGCTTTTTCCACCCCAAGGTTATAAAGGAATTCTTCCATCTAGAACTTACGTTTTTAATTTTTTACATTTAGATCTCGAATTCATTTGGAATTTGTCCTGGTATATAATGTGAAATATAAATCCTATTTAATTTTTCGAAATGACTATCCAGTTTGTGCTAGTATCTTTTTTTTTTTACTCCATCTTTTTCTTATCATTTGAAGAGCCACCTTTATTAGACGTGAAGCACATTTCTGTATGCTTTTGGGTCTGTTGCATTGGTCCATTTGTCCCTTTGTGCACCAGGACCACATTTTTAATTAAAGACACTTTATAACATGTTTTAATATCTGATAAGGCTAGCCTTCACCATCACATACCATGTTACTTATTATTTTCAGAATATTTCTGGCTCTTCTTATTTATTTTTCTATATAAACTTTAGAATTAACATATTCAGCTCTAGGGGGGGAAAGTTGGTATTTTTGTAGGGATTATATTAAATTTATAAATTCATGTTGTGAGAATGGACATATTTATCCCATTCAGTCTAACTGGCCGATAATACTGTCTTTTCATTTTATGTCCACTTTTGTATCTTTCAGCCTTATGTCCAAGTTGTCCTCATTTGTTATTTTTGTAAAGCCCTCCACTCAATTCTGGGAAACCATCCTTAATGCCTACATGATAGATTTGATGTTGAAACCCGGCACGTGTTTATTGGTGACCATTCAGGCCAAGTCACCATCCTCAAACTGGAGCAAGAGACCTGCACCCTGGTCACAGCATTCAGAGGACATACAGGTGGGACTGACAGCAAACTCTCCCCGTGCCACCTGCCCTCTCGGGGGGCTGGCACCCGCTGCGTGGTCTGGTGCTCGGATAACAAGTTGGGAAGGTGACAGGGTGCACCCCGGGCTTGCGCAGAGGCACGTATGACACACATTACCGATTTCGGAAGGGCTCAGTCAGATCTAACGTCAAAAGTTTTCAACATCAGTCCAAACAAAAAAGGAATCCATCTGTTTTGAAAAGGTGGTGATTTGGTTCTTTGTCATGTGGCCCTGGAGAAAGCCAGCGTTGGCACATGTCCCTGGGACCTTGTGTGAGACCACGTGGCCGCTGCACAAAGCCCCGCAAGCCAAAGGGACAGCGGCCTCAGTCTGTCCTTGCCCTCCTTGGATCGAGGAGGTATGGGCAAGACAGACTCCCACTTCCAAGACAAATGAAATGAAAAATATGTTCATCATGGGTGGCCCGGTTGCATCGCAAGGTGAAAGTTCCTCGTTAACGACACTGCTTTGGGGCTCTTTCCAGTTTAAAACCCAAGGCCCCTTTGTGTCACCGGTCTGCCCAGAGTCATTTCAACAAGGTGCAGTGAGAGAAAACGTCCATGTTCAGGCTTGGAAGGTCCTGGACAGATGATGAGGATTTTTTACTAGTGTTTTTAATATGTGACATTAACCTTGCAGACTAAGTCACTGCCTGCCTCCGGGGTTTCTTAGTGGGCGTCTGTGGATGACACCCTGGCTGAGTACAGAACAAGGTTAATACTGAGTTTAGACATCAGGTAAGAACAAGAGTAGGTGAATGGGGATATAGAATGCAATAGTACTTCGGTCATAAGGGATTTCCTTGAGGCAAAGCAAGGAAAGTGAGAATGTTAAATCCAGGGAAAAAGATTTTTAAAAGATTATCTGAATCATTTCTGCCTTTGGGAGGAAGAAGACACAGAAACACATGCCCTGGGGCCAGGACTCAGTTCTTTCTGATTGGATTTCCCTTTTTTTAGCCACTCACACCCTGGCCAACCTGGCCTGGTGGGACCCAGAACTCTGCCCCCTCAGGAATCTTAAACTTGGGTTTCACTGCTAACTCCAGCCTCCTGCGCTTGCGCTTCCCTAAACCCTTATTCCAACTCTGCTTGCTCTTCTCCTTGTCGAGAAGTCTGGTCCTTGATCCCTCACTCCCCTGTGTCTCTTGCCACCTTTCCTTCCTTCCTTCCTTCCTTCCCTCCCAGGTGTGTGTCCCTTCAGCCGTGTGCTTCCCAGCATGCTCAGCTCAGGGCCCCTTTGTTCTTCCTTCGTGGTAAGTGTTGTCCAGGATTCACTCACTATCCGTGCCCTCTTCTCGCGCTGTCACCCACTGGGCCAGGACCCAGCTGCAGGTGACACCGCTAGTGAGCCCATCCTTACCAGTGCAAGTTCATCGTTCTAAGCCCGAGTCAGGACCTGCCTCAGAATCCCTCCACGTAATTCCTCTGTGTCATCACTCCGCTTAAATTGCTCGCCCCGAGGCGGCCTGCTGGCTGCCGAATCCCACGACGTGTTCAGACCCTATCCTATGCCAACCTCTCCGCGCACCTCCCACAGCGGCCATGGCGTCCTGCTGTCCCCTCGCACCTTGGCCCCCAGGCACAAGCTCTTGCAATTCCCTGCATACCTCCAGCTGCCCCTTCTCCCCCTCTCTGTGATCTCTGTGGGTTCTACCCCTTCTTTACACTCAGTGTTCTTTCTGGTAGACCTGGGCCACTACCCTCAGCCACAGAAATAAAAGGCACAGCCATTGTCCTCAAATTCTCACGGCCCAGTGCGAGAGAGGCTAAGCCAGCTGTGCCCATGCGGGGCGGCAGGGGCGCCTGGCTTGGACGGCGGCAGGGCTGGGGCAGGACCACCTGCCCTGGAGCTGCAGAGCTACAGTGAAGGCCTTTAACGGAGGAGTGGGATTCAGGGGAAAGTGAGACGAGCTGCCCAGACAGAGAAAACCAGCGCAGCCCAGGGCATGGAGATGCGCGAGACGGTGGCTCTCTCAGGAATGTGCAGGAACGCATTCCGGCCAGACCTCGGAGTTGGGGGTGAGGGCAGCCGGAAAGGACGTGAGGGTCGGTTCAGGCCACAGAGGGCCTTGCCCTGATGTCAATGAGAAGCCGTTAGGGCGTTGTCTTTAAGCACGGGTGCTACTTGACCCGAGTTAAAAGATCGTCTGGCAGTGGGTAGCGAGTGTCCTCGGAAAGCTGTACCTGGATGTGTGCCCGTGGTCACTGGAGAGCAAGGAGTGGGTGGACGCAGGGCCAGAGTTGAGGTGGTGCGCTCCGCAGGCCTAAGGGACGGGCTAGTCCCAGGGCGGGCGTGGAGCCAGACCTTCGGTGCTCGCCCTGCGGGGCCTCACGGGGAATGCCCGGAGGTCTGTACCCTGCCCGCCAGGCAGCAGGGGTAAGTAGCTGCTGCCTCCCGCAGAGTGTGGTGAGCCGGGTGTGGCCCGTGGGTTTCCTGCCTTGTGAGGTAGTTCTAATATAAGATGTTACCTTGACATGGTATCTTCTCTTTCTCATAATGTGTAAAGCATTGTCTTAGGATTTCATCACGGCACATCTTTGAGGAAGACAGGACACAGCCCAGGAAGGCCACTAATTGACATGAAGGCCAGTGTAGCAGGTTCATTTAACTTGCTGTTGTTCCTGGACAGTAGTGTCTACCCATTGCCAATCGGGCTGTAGCACAACTCATTGAAAGCTGGGGCAAGGGTGTCTGAGAGATTCCATGGCAATCCGAACATTATACAGCTCTTCCAGTGTGGTGGGCTCGTTCTGCACCTGAGAGGTCTCTTGTCCCCTTGACTTCTTCTGTCCTTGGGTTTAGCTCACACAAATGGCTTCATTGGGTCTCTGTCCTCCATTTTCCCAGACCAGGGAGATGTGAGCTGCGTGTTCTCCGGTCAAGGAGAAGAGCTGTAAACCCTTTGCTGTCAGGTGTCCTTGGTTGGGGCAGATAAGGTCCTGTGATGCACCAGCTGGCTGTTCAGATTGTTTGGCCCTGTTTAATTCTGTCTCAGTTTCCCCGTTCTACCTGCCCAGGAGTTTTCCTAGCTTTTTACTGTCCTGCCTCACTGAAATACAAACCTACTAACTAGAGTGCTATTTTTGTGTTCAGATCTTTTTATATGTAGCTCATTAACATTTTCCCAAGTTACTTTTCTCACCTCTCCCCCGCCCTGCTTCAGTGTGGTTGTACCATTCATTTGTAATAACGGCGAGGTTCACTTGCTTCCACTTACATTCCAGTGTGGATCCACCACACACACACTCATCGGTTTTCACTGTTTGCTGGTTTATGAGAATGGGAAGCGAACTCACCACCAAACAAAAGTTCACTGTGAAGAGCATCGCTCCCCTATCACCCTCCTCCCAGCTTTTCCACACACCTACTGTTGTTAATGAACCTCTCCAATCTCTCATTTACCCTTAGTTTCTTAGATGAAAGGTAGCATAATGTAGGTAATTCTTTGGTGCTCTATCTTTTTCACTTTACAGCCCCCCCTGGAAGTCGCTTTCTATCCATCTGAGAGACCCACATTCTTCTTCACAGCTGCAGGGCACTCTGTGCGAAGGCATCGCGGTGTTTCCACCTGCTCCCTTGCAATAGCATGGGGATTGTTCCCAGGGTCTGGCTGTCTCAAACAAGGCTGACATGAGTAGCCTTGGGCTTGTGCATTTTTTTGTGTTATTTGGTGGTGGCGGGTGGGGGCAGTAGAGCCTTGAAGAGACATTCCTAGACGTGAGCTTGCAGGATGGCAAGCTGAGTAAATATGAGGTTTTGTTAGGTGTGACCTGCCCCCCTTGGCTGGTGTGCATGCTCCTCGGCAGTGTAGGGGAGACAGTTGTTCTGCATGGCAGTGGCTCACATCAAGATGGCAGTAGAGGTGGAGGGACGTGTTTAGAGTCAAGATACATTTTGGAGGAAAAACCAGTTCAGTTTATGATGGATCGCTGTGGAGGCTCAATTCTGTTTAAATTCTAGGCATCAGTATTAACGGTCGAAACTAGTAACTTCTTTTCATTTGAATGACATTTAGGAAGCTCTTGGTGACGCTCACCTTCCTCTTGGGCCAGCCTTATTCTAATAGTCAACAAATGGATGGCACCGTGACAGGTGAAGCTAACTGCCCTAACAAGTACGTGTCAACATTTCCGGCTGCGACGTGGCAGCGGTTGGTTTTTTGCTCACGTGTCATTCCTGTGCAGGGGCCGCTGAGCTACAGCTCCTCCCCTGTGGTGACCCGGGGACCGAGGCTCCTCCTGCAGCGCAGCTTGTCCACACCCTGCGGTCTTGGTGTCCATGAGGAGGAAGTGGAAAGGGCACAGCCTGACTGCCTGGGCCCAGAAGAGATGCAAATTGTTAGTGCTTCCACACACTTTCTGGGCTCCCTCCTGGGCTCCGTTGCTGAGCTCTGGCCACATGCCCCATAGACAAAGAGGGCCAGGGCACGTGGTCCTGGCAGGATAGCAGTGTCCGGGCAGTGCTGTGTGGGAGGGGCTGCGCAGTCAGGTGGACAGTTAGGTGACTCTGCCCTGGGGTCCTAACAAGAGAAGCCATTCGGGTACTGTGTGGGAATTAATATGCGTTTCGCAGAACGGAATGCACATCCTCTGCTAGAACATGGCCAAATACTGAGGGGTGGTGTTTTGTTTTGTTGAATAAAACCATGGAGTTCAGTAGCAGGGAAAGGCAAAGACGACTTCTGCAGAAGGAGGAGGCATTTAGCACTGAAAGGCCAGCTGAGTGAGCGTCACAGAGGAATTCCAAATAAGATTTATGGATTTAAAAAAAAAAGATTATTGTGTTCTCCTTCATCTGCCTGTTCATTCATTTAGCAGACAATACTAGGGCCCGCCCGCCGCTGGCTCTGTGCTTGGTGCTGTGAGGTGTGTGTCTGTGAGTGTGTGTGTGAGAGGGGTGGGGGGGGCGGGAAGTGGCGAGGGAAGGACACAATCACATGGACGGACACATATACTGCACACCGGCAGAATGTTGTGAAGGTATAGGAAGACACTGTCGAGCATAATGCAGAACAGTGGAGTGTTTTTTCCCTTTTGATCTTGAAAAAAAATAATCCTCTCGCACAATTATGTAAGAGAAACTTTCCTAAAAGCTTTTAAAGTGAAGCACTTTATTAGAATGAATTTATAATCTAAAAAAGAAAAAAACATCAGATTCCAATAAATAAGAGGCTATTTTATGTTCTTTTTTAGAATATACTATTTTTCTTCTTTTAAAAACGAACTTTAGATTTTAGTATTTCTCAATAAATGTAAAAAAAAAAGGGTACTTTGCACGTTCTTAAGCATTTGTAGGCTTCAGGGCACTGCTGGAGGAGACCACCTGCGTGGTATTTTGTAGCCACGCCAGTAGGGAGGCGCTAACAGCCAACGCCGGCGCTGCACCGCCCACAGAGTGGCGCTGTGCGAGGGCCCAGCCCACCTCTCCCGTGGCGGCGCGGCCGGCCGGTGCAGTCAGCAGCGGGAGTGGTCCTCCCAGCTGCAGCCCCTGTTACAGCGGAGGCAGCTGCCACGTAGGAATGGAAAGGACTTGCCCTGAACCTGTAAAGTTAAATTTCCAAAGAAAGGAAATAAACTTCAAATTCTGATTTTAGTCTAATTGTAGCAGATATTCAAAATCTAATTGAGCTTTTTAAAACCCTGTAAACTTCTCACCTATTGTTGTCTGGGTAGGAGGTAGACAGCCGTTAAAAAACATACGGCTAATATTTCCAAGCAGGTGCACTGTTTTCCATTGTGCAGAGAATTACGCCTATTGTTTAAAGGTCAATTAATTGTCCTTTTCATTTCTCTTTGGTCTTTATAGTAACTGATTTTGTGGTGCATTTACATTTTGGGAAAAAGTGCGTTGGAGTGTGGGACTCTTATTCTCAGAGCCAATTTTTTTCTCTTTGGGGACTTACTGTTTGTTCTTCCAACAGAAACGCTATTGTGTGCCAGAAACCGCACGAGACCCTGACTCGTTTGCATTCGCATTTTACTGGCGAATAATACCGTCGCTCAGTGACTAATGTTCAGCTTGTCTGGTCTCTCAGGTGGGGTGACTGCTCTCTGTTGGGACCCTGTCCAGCGAGTGCTGTTCTCAGGCAGCTCCGATCACTCTGTGATCATGTGGGACATCGGCGGGAGAAAAGGAACTGCCATCGAGCTCCAAGGACACAAGTAAGACCACTGGTGCTTTATAAAGAACTCTTGAGAAAAGGCTCCCAGCGGAAAGCTGGGACAAAGGCGTGTGGGCCAGTCTCCATGGCACGATCTTAGCCTGGGAAGGGACAAGGCAGGGAAGCAAAGAATGGCCACTGTGATTTATAGCTGCGCGTAAGTACGTGTGTTTACACCCCGTTTTACTCCACCGAGGGCTTGAGGGTCCGTGCAGAAACCATAAATAAAACAATGGCAGCAGATAAATAAAAGGCAAACATTGGAGCACAAATTTGAGAGTGAAACAGAAAGAGCTTCAAGGTGCAAGCCTGGAAGGGTTCCAGAATTTCTGTAGTCGAACTCGAGTGGGCCTTCAAGGTTCCGGGCAGCTTAAGGAGAAGGGAAGGGATAATATTCTTCCCTACACAGCACATTTGGTCCTTCACCACGTGTTCACTGAGTACTCGCCTCGGTTCCCATCGGGCTCTCCTTCCTCAGGATGGAGTTCAGGGGGCTGAGTGCAGAAGCAGCGGAGGCTGGTTGTTTCCTTGGAGCAGCTGTCCGACTTGGCCGTGCCCGGAGAGTGCCCGCAGAATGTTTAAAGTGGATTCCCGGGCCCTGTGTTTGGAGATGCGGGTCGCTGGTCTGGAGCTGCGGTGGCCATAGGGTAACAAGCCTCCCAGGTTGCTCTCTGCTGGTGAGCTCGGACCACACCGGGATTTGTCCTACTCCGCGCTGCCCACGGTCCCTGGGGGCAAAGTCGGGTCAAACTGCAGAAGAGAATCCTAGGCCTGCTGTAGAACTCTGAGCCGTTTTCAGCCCGTGAGGTTTCTCAATGGTAGTGAGAGCAGCCCCAGGTCGCCAGCCATGCTCCCGTGAGCTGGCTGGTTTTAGCACCATTAGCTCTGACTGTGCATCTTCCTGGAAACGCTCATTGTAAGAGTTTCCTGTGTAGTTCAAGCTACGGTTTAGGGTTATTGAACTAACCTATTTTGGATGGCCTGTGCACAGGTAATTATTTCAGTGTTAGAGTTTGCTTTTAGAGATGTGGCTGTTAAGCCCTCCTTTGCTGCATGAGAGAACGGACCAGTTGTCTGGGGCCACAGCTGGCTTGTGGGGCCCCTTGAACCCTGTCATCGGCTCCTTAGAGGCGTCGCTCCCTGATACTTCTCTCCATGGCAGGGCGATGTGTGTCGAGATCATGTAGAAGGAGTTGATACCATCCGTGTCAAGTGCAGAAAGACAAGCAGGACGCAGTCCTGTTGAATGCACGTGGTCATTGTCCAGCCTGCTGGGTAACTCCTGTCACCTGGGGCTCGCTCAGAGAAACGGAACACAGGTTTTGAATGTTGGACTCATTTAGATGAGCTTATAAGAAGTTTTGTTTTACACAGTGGCAGACAAAGACTGCAAGCAGTGTAGCTCGGCCTTCCCAGGGGGAGGCAGCACGGCGCTCCACGCCAGCATCTCTGGGTGCCGAGTGTCTCCTGGGAAATGTTGGTTAGGATGAGGAAAAGCTATAAAGTTGAGGTACAGTCTCTCGGTCCCAGAAAAATGACACCTAAACCAATAGGTCTCCAGGGGCTAAGAAATACAGACTTAGACGTTGAGAAAATGGAATAGACAGGACTTGGAGTTGACCCTGAGAGGGTCACACCCTTAGACCTTAGTGGGGCCGGAGCCCCAGGGAGCACTGGCTTTCCATGGGAGGAATGGCAGAAGGCCTTTGCCTGGTGCTCGATAGGACTCAGGCCTGGGAACAAAGTGAACTCAGGCTCTCAGTTCTTCGCCCGAGAGGGTGGCGCTGGCATCACAGAGCTAGGAGAAGTAAACGTCTTCAGTGTCAGTTGGTGTCATCCTGCTGGAGTGGGTCGGAGTGCCTGCGGTGGGGGTGGGGAAGCCCCTGGAGCTGCTGGGAGCAAGAAGGAGGCGCAAGGGCACCGGGCAGGGAGGGAGAAGCCACAGGCCCTGGGAGCCGGCCACTGGGTCCGTCTCGGTGACTATGGCAGTTGCCTCATATTTTGTAAAGAGCTTTCAACACACACAGACCCCCTCAGTTTGATCTTACACTAAACCCCGGAAAGAGAGAAGGAAGCCAGGCACCATTTTCCAGATGAGAATGCTGAGCCGCCCTCCTCAAAGACTCTGGCTGGCCACGGAGCTCTCCCAAGGCTTCGTGCAGGTTGAACTAAGAAGGCTGTCCAGAGCCTTCTTTGTACCCAGCACTGCACCAGGCACCAGAGGCAGACAAATGAGGACCAAAAACATGCGGTCCCCGCCATGCCCGGAGATGTTTTCTGTCTCGTTTCTACTTCAGAGGCCAAAGAGCCTCTGCCTGGGGCCCAAGGCGGCCCCGCTGCTGTCCTGCGGTGACTGGTTTTCCCACCTTCCCCGGCGAGACTAGTGGTGTTCAGGGCTCCGGACGGGGAGGGGGGGGGCCAGATCGGAGAGCTGGGGGGAGTAGGCAGGACCAGAGCTCCCCACCCCTCGGGGACAGCTCCCCGTGGCTCCCATCCCAGCTCTGCTGCTTCGTGCCCTCCTTCAGCGACAGCAACACAGCGTTCTGGTGACGGGTTTGATTTTGTGGGTAAAAACCCTGTCAAAGCAGAGAGAGCTTTAGCACTAGAGTGATTGATGATAGCAAAAGGGGATCCAAGTCCAAGGGGAGAAAGAGCTAAGAAGTGCTGCTTCAATCCAGTTCTGTCTGCACGGGAAGCATTTTGGTAGTTTTGTTCCCTGCAGCAAAGGGAACATGCTTGTCACTAGCTCTGTGCAGGGAAAGGCGAAGAAAAGGTTCCAGTGTCAAAGACCAGTTATGTTCCTCAAGTATCGGTTCCCAGCCGGATGGATATTTTCGAAGCATAAACCTGGACGTTTATTGCCCTGTGCCCGTCTGTCAAATCCAGGAATGGTACGCGGGCTTTTAGGTCCTTTTTTAGTCTTAGATGGTATCTAACATTGCACGGCCGGCTTTAGGACTGTGATTTTTCTTACAGCAGTGTTTTCCTGGGCTTCTAAGACTGTTTGGCAACTTAACATAACGGTCCCTCCTTGGGAGCTGCAGGATGCCTGAGGCCCGGTCACGGCCATAACCCTGGCACACTTTGGCTCACTGTCCTCACAGTCCCAGCTCCAGGTTCCTCTCTTCCTGTTTCGCTGTGTGTGTACCTTTTGTCACGGGCCTGCTCAAAGCCTTTTGGGGAATAAATAGGCCGTTCATAAATAGATTATGTAGAGTTTGTGCTTTTCCCTCTTGTGCCAAGTAAATTATATCTAAAGTTCTAAAAGGAAGTAAAATTCTTTTTCTAATTTCATTTTATTAATTTTTTTCATTTTTAGTATTAACACTATCACACAGGTCCCCTCATTTTCCCCCCCTTGCCCACCTCCATCACTCCCCGGCCCCCCCTTCCCTCTGGCCATCACTGAGTGAAATTCTCATGTGCAGCTTCTTCCGGGTTTGGGGGAGGATGGGCAAGGACCCTTGGGTGCGAAAGCCATCCTGGCGAATTTGAGGTGCAGGAGGGCTCCTCACTGTAGCACTGCAGAGTTAGTAGGATGGAGGGGAAGAGAGGTCTTTCCTAGTTTTAACTATTTAGCTAAAGACGTAATAATAAATAAAAGCATTAGGAACTCGAGTTCTCCTAGAGGGTAGAATCTTACCAGAAAGAGGGGACGGAGAGTGGTCACTGACCCAGCCCCTGCCAACGGCTGCAGAGGCTTAGGCGCGGCAGCTCCACTCTGATCCCCAGCTCTCTCCCCTCTGCAGAAAGGGTGATGCCGCAAAGAAAACCCTCAAATGCTGTCAAAAAACTTGAATGACATAATGCATGTAAAAGAGTCACAAGAGTAAGGGCTAATGAGTAGCAGTTAAAATGATCCCTGTTAATAAAAATTGTAATTGTTCAGAAAGCAAGCTTTTGTTTTCCTCATCATTTTTGTTGACATTTATTGGGGTGACATGGGTCAGTAGGACCGTACAGGTTTCAAGTGCACATTTCTGTGATGTAAGATCTACAGATTGCACTGTGCCCACCACCCAAAGTGAGACCTTCTTCCGTCATGTCCTCTGGGAACCACTGCACTGCTGTGTCCACACGTTTCAGTTGTGTGTCCCACAGATGAGGGAAATCACATGGTTCTTAGCTTTTTCTGACCGCTTCACTTAGCATAATCGTCACAAAGTCCGTCCACGCTGCCACACGTGGCACCGTTTCGTCCATTCTCAGGGCTGCGTAGTATTCCACCATACGCTTTTGGATATGATTCCGGTTTCCCTCTGATTATAGCATTTCCATGGAAACACTGCCACATACACCTACTCCCTCTGTATTTTTTTTTCTTTTGGATCTGGCGTCGTCTCAACCACCCACTTTAATTACAATAATTAACCAAAGAACTAACTTGTTTTTCATAGGGAAAGTCAGGAGGGGGAGACTGCAGAGAATTAAGAACTGTGTTTCGTGTACGGGCCTTTTGGCAGACAAGCAGAGCCCACGGACACACGTAAATTCCTGCTGTGGCATGTACATCACTTCTTCATCCCCGTGAAGGGCAAAACCTAACCCTTTCATGGACACGACTCACTTGTAGCCTGTCTATAGAATGTAAAAATAAGAAGCAAATATATAGAAACTTGCTTCGTAATCAAAGTTTGGGTATTCTGAGTTACTTAGAAATTATCTAGGCAGGTGTCCAGTGATTACCTATCGGTTACCTCAATTTATTAGTCTGTTTTAAGTTACTTGAAGATATTGGGAATTACCTCTGAGTTGATATGTTATAAAACAATTGCTATTTATATAAAAAGTTTATCAGAAAAATTATGCAATTTAATTGAACACAAATTTATATTTTTATAACCTTAAACATATAAGCGTGATATTAACTTGTTTGGCCTGTTACCCTGTAAAAATTTAGGAGAAATTAACTAATCAACCAGAGAAAGACGCAGCTTCTTTTAAAACTCATCATACTAGTCTCGTCTACCAAAGAATTACCTTAATTTTGTGAACTTGGAGTCTTAACGTTTTATTAAGTTAGCATATTCTAGAAAATAATTTTTATTTTTAAGTCTAGTAAATTTCAAGTTCCTTATTTTCTGTGAAGTTTGGGAATATTCAGTTTAAAAAAACTTGTTCATCTTTATAAGCCAAACAGAACGAGTTTGTCACTTACAATGAGCTGTAATCTAATTCATCGATACAGAGATTTCCTCCAGAGATAGGAAAGCGTCCCTGTGCCACAGAAGGCAAAGGCCATTCAGAATTGTAACAGGCACATAGAGCTTAACAGCTTCCGTCCTACAGCTCCAGCCAAGGGTCAAAAGCAAACACAAAACATCACCAATCCAAATTTCAAAGAGCTGCTCTCCTTCCCAGGGGGAACAGAATGCTTAATGTACTTGAGCTCAAAAGAGAAAAATATTCAAACAAAAATGACCAAGCAATCAGATTCTCTTTTCTTTCCCACCCAACGCAAAAGATATCTCCACAGACTCTTGTGTTAGTGACCATCCACTGGTCAGACCATAACACTCAATTCCCCATCGTGGCTGCCGCCAGGAGGGAATAACTGGTCAGCCATGCATGGACTAGAAAGAAAAATAAACACAAATCAGTAAAGAGGTAATAAAAACTAGGGAAATAGAGAGCTGGCAAAGCTCAAGTCTACTGCTGCTTTGCATTCGCTCCGGGGGCCAAGAAACAGCAGACCTGGGGTCAGCCCCGCATCCGGGCATCGCACCTTGACCAACGTTTCTCTGTCAGGTTCACCCAGTGGGCTTCACATGGATAACCTCCAAAACTCTTAAAAGAGACGTTTTGTAAAAGAATACCATGACCTGGCTAGGTAGCTCGGTTGGTTGGAGCATCATCCCATACACGAAAAGGTTGCAGGTTCGATCCCCGGTCAGGGAAAAATATAGAAAATCAGGACTCTGGGACAAACACGAGCACACGTGACAGAACTTTATTTAATCAGGGGAGGAACCAGTAAGAGGTTCTAGCCAATTCGGCAATCTGCTTTTCTCCTTAAATGTTGGTGACGGACAGCGGTTACCTCTGCTGGGGGCCTCAGCATCCTGCAATAAGCATTCTGACTTTGAAGCCTGGAGCTCCCTGCGCGCGCGGTTGGCACGTTGGAGGTTCCAGCGAACGTCTAAGATCTGCACTTGGCGCCCGGTGTGAGCGTGCTCGCTCGTTGACTGCTGGACCTCCTTCCCTCGGGCTTTCGCTCGCTCTCCCGAGCTGAGGCTAACGCTTGTTCTCTCTCACAGCGACAAGATCCAGGCCCTCTCGTATGTGCAGCACACGCGGCAGCTCATCTCCTGCGGCAGTGATGGTGGCATCGTCGTCTGGAACATGGACGTGGAGAGGCAGGAGGTGGGTGCAGGGCCGCCGGCGCCCCCGCAGTTCTGGGCACGCGCGGAAAACCCCGCCCAGCCGCCCCTCCCTCCTGCTCCTCCTCTCTTCCATAGTTAACCCGTGAAATGAGACATGCCAGAGAGTAGCAAATTCTGGGAGAAGAGGAGTCTCTACTCTTTTTACCCCTCACAAATTGGCAATTAACATTTGTGTAATGGAGATTTCATAAGAACTTAGACTGAGATTAAGCTGTTTAGACTTTAAATCGGTTGCAACTTTCACAACAAAACTTCAAGTGAGAAAAAAGGAACCTTCTATTTTCAGGTGCTCAGCCTGTTGGTATAAAGTTCCATCCGAAAAGAGAAAACTCGTGTTATTGATAGAAATGGTGGCTTGTGCATGAGCTGTGGTATCTGATGAAGTAAGAATCCTCAGTTTGGTGTTAATATTACCAAATATTAGAAATAATTTTACGCCTCTGTATGAGTCACGTCCTAGATAGTTCTCCAGACATAAATACACACGTTGTCATTTCTGAGCATTTATTACTTAGCGTTGCCATGACATTCTTTTCTATGAGTTCTTTTTCGCCTGTGAGCTGTTCAACAACTGGTGTGCTTACTGAACATCCGCTTTGACAAGTACATTGAAGGCAACTGTGTTCTCCTTAACCTCGAATTACAGTGGGTGAACTTTCCCACCAACAGTGTATATTTTTCTAATTTCAGAAAAGCAACACTTTAAAAAGCGATGTCCCAACTTCTTTCCCTGCCCTCACCCAATCCCATTTCAAGAGAGTATTACCCACATGTAATGTCATTCAAATGCTGGTAATTAAATGCTTAAGAAGATTAAAACTTGATTTGCTGAAAGCATAAATCCACGGGAGTTCTATTAGTAACTAATTAAAATGATCATTACTGTTAGGAAGTAGGGAATTAGAGAATATTGCTTTTGAAAGTACCCATCAGCATGAAGGCAGGGAAATCGATACATTGTGCACTAGCCAGCTGTCCACGGGCCCCGCCATTCTGCGTGGAAGCCTGCTGTAGGCGAGGGACGGTCACACCCAGTCTGTCCTGGCTTCTTCCCTGGTGTGCCTGTCCTGATGGGGCAGGAGGGGACTAGTGGGCCCTTTCCCTTGGTGCAGGGCGCGGGAGGTGGAGGCTTTCCTCTACCCTCAGGGTTCTTCCCACTGGTCTAATATTCGCGTAGATAGGAAACAGGTGAACAAGAGAGAACAAGCAAACGTAACACACACGCGTGTGAGAACTCCCCATACGTGAGAGGCTCAACCACGGGAAAAGAGGTGATGATGACACTGAGCTAAGGGTCACTGTGGGGCCGCAGAGAGAAGGCAGGCCACTGTAGGGCGGTCGAAGAGCAGATGTCCGGTCATTAGGAGTTTGCCCTTTCCTGCAGATAGGTCACAAAATGAATTTCTTATGGGCAAGGTCCCTCACTGAAATTCTTTGAGAGACAGGTGACAGTTTACTGGGAGCCTGAGGGTCCCCGTTGCCTTTAGCTCAGAATAATCAGAATGCCCCCCAGAGGCACATCTTGGGGTGAGGGGTGACTCGTCAGGAGCCTCACCCCGCCTCAGCCCTGGGTGGACAAAGGCCCAAAGGCGGAGAAGGAAACCCGGTGGTTGATGGGCGGTCCTTGGAGCCACCTGGATGAGACTCTGCCTTTGGATGTGCCGCTCTGTGAGCCCCGGCACTTGTTCCCTGGTTTAAATCCAGTGGAGTGACTCAGAGCACTAAATGGGCAGAGGAGATGTGAAAACTCACAACAGAGATGTGACTTTCAGGGGTAAAATGTGGCCTTTAGCTGAAAACTTGGTATTATTTTATTAAATCTGTTTGTAAACTGACTAGAACATGAAGCAAATGAAAGCTTCTTTTCGTCAGTCTTAATAAAATAAATAGATCAGGAATTAGAGCTCTGACGATGTCAGCTTTTTACTTTTCTTCCTGAAAACATGCCTGGCTTCAGGTTTATTTCTGTCTGAAGGTAGGAGAAGAGGCTGCACCCCTGAACCTGTCCCCTGACAGGTGTTCCTCAGAAAGGGCTGACAGCCACAGGACAGGGCCTCCCGGGGCCCGCAGTGCCCGCTGCTGTTCGTTGTGGCCTCAGAGGAAGCAGGCAGGCTCGTGTTCACCTCGGTTCACCGGCTCATTTGAGCTCAGTCCCCTTCAACAGTCAGAGTCAGACGGGAGTTCCCTGGAATCCACTTTTGGGAAGCCCCGGGGTTGGGAGTATTTTTCAGGGCTCCTGGGTTTGGCGACCTGTAGAAAGAGGTCAGCGCCTCTGCCAGCTGCAGGGTTACAGATGAACACGGAACTCTAGAAGCAACTGCAGGGTGATGATATGCGTCATCTCTAGAGATCAGCTAAAGAATAGCTTTAAGCCTAACACAACTTTTAACCCCGCGTGCCATAGTTTGAAGTATTCGCAATGGGGCTGGGAAACAGCGAACAACATCGGGAGATCGTTGGCCCATGAGGCAAAGAGCAGAGCTTCAGACACTGCTGGCCCTGCCTCGAGTGGAGCGTCCCCGAGCACCCACTGCTGTCAGCCTCTGTCCCTCCAGCCCGGGTGGCTGTGTGTATGTGTGATATGCTATTAGATGCCATTGAACAGAGTCAGGGCGAGTATAATCGCGTATGATCAGAGGACACGGGACACAGACCTGAGCCCTCGTTGTGGCTATCAGGACTGCGGGTCACGCCCCGGCTCTCCCTGAGCCGCCCTGGACCCCAGCCTGGGTCTTGATGCCCTCGGCACTCTGTGCTTTTCAGGCCTCCGCCCTTACACTTATTTAAATAATTATTACTAATGATATGTTCGTGTTTAACTTTCCATGATGATTCCCCAGGAGATTGATTCTGTGTCACTACCTCCCCAGGGCCTGGCACCTGATAGGCCTCAGTGAGTATTTTGTGCACGACGGGGTCCTTCTGCTTCTGTTCCTCATAAACGTATCCTGACGCTGTAAGTTGCTTCAGTGTCACTGGGTCCGTTGTGCTCGCTGCATCTCACGGTGACCTTCTGTGTGCTCTCTTTGACAAGACCCCGGAATGGTTGGACAGCGATTCCTGCCAAAAGTGCGACCAGCCTTTCTTCTGGAACTTTAAGCAAATGTGGGACAGCAGGAAGATTGGCCTGAGGCAGGTGGGTGACGTGGCACTTCATCACGTGGACATAGTGTGGAAATAACTTTCCCGTGTGGTCTTAGAGGTCGGGGTAAGTTGGTCATCGTGGAGTTGCTTTGGGACCGCACATTGGTCTCTTCCCTCTCTCTGCTATAGCTCATGCCTGCCAGACTCAGCGTTGGTGGTGGCTTGTCCCCCATCAGCAGTTAGGGATTAGCTGTAGAATTCTAGTGGCATCTATTGAAATGTACCTTAAAGTTAGAGGGATCATGCTTGCCTCGTCTTGGTACCAAAACATGCAATTTTGGTAGAAGTGGTACCTGTTTCTTCTTAAACCCTCCTTCTGCCTTAGTCCCAGTCACGTAGATCTACTGCTAGCATAGTCTGATGCTGTGGTTGGCTTTGCCCCTCCCCAAGGACACCACTTGCACATGTCATTGCTTGCCCAGGCTGAGCATGGCCGGAGTGTAGGCAACAGAGTGACGTGGGTCCATTCACGTGTTCCTTCCTCGGGCAGCCTGACGTCAGGAGATGGCACTTCCTCGTCACCCCCAGCTTTTTGGTGACCTGACTGCTCTAGAGTTCATAGTGATGATGACCAAAGAGGACCAAGAATGGGGGAGGGGGCAGCAGGGAGCTGGCAGCCAGACGTGTTTCCCAGCAGTCCTCATTCTGAATAGGGAGCAAAAGGAGACCACACCTGGGATGCTCCCTTCCACTGTCTGTGGCTCTCTTGTTCAGCACGCTCACCTGAAAGCTGGGGATGCAGGGCTCGGCCACCGTAACGTGCGTGTTCTCTGTCTCTCCAGCACCACTGCCGCAAGTGCGGGAAGGCCGTCTGCGGCAAGTGCAGCTCCAAACGTTCCTCTGTCCCTCTGATGGGCTTCGAGTTTGAAGTGAGGGTCTGCGACAGCTGCCACGAGGCCATCACCGATGAAGAGTAAGTCCCAGTAGCCTGCAGAGTTGTCAAGGCTCAGGGGCCAGTGTGGCCTGCGAGCTGCGCCTGGCACCTCCATCAGGACTGCGGGTGCCCTGGGTCCTGCTGGTTTAGAATACAGATCCTGGCAAGTGGGCAGAGCCCTCCCTTCCACCGAGAGGGGGTGTCCTCTTGGGAGAGAGGAGAGGAGAGAGTACACACAAAGAGTGCCCCTCTGTGCCTTTCTCAGCCCCTGTGGCATGTGCATTGCAAAGGGATGTTTTCCAGGCAAAACCTTCTGTATCCTCGCCTCTCGGAGAAGCGCCCAGGAGTTCAGGAGCACGGGGTACTCTTTCTGGCCCCTGCTGATATCTTGTACAGGAGCTCGATCAGTCCCCAGTCTCTAGGGGTCTCGTTCTCCTGGAAGAGCTAAGCCACTGCCCCTAACAGCAAACACGACCAGTTGCCTGGCTACTCGATCTTGCTGACCAGTCTTGCCCAGAAACCCAAGACCGTGGGTTACTGCGTCTCAGCGTGCTCAGTAGGAGGGATGAGTCTCAGCTGTCTCTTTATTGTCAGCTAGTTGGAAGCTGCCCCACATGTAAACAGAATGCTCTGCAGTGAGTTTTCTTCTCAGTGAATTACAGCAGCATTTCCTAGGGAAGTGGCTACCTAATTCTCCTACCCCCACATACCTCCGGCACCTCGTGTGTAGTAAAATCATTTAAGTACTAGACGGGTGTCTTAAAAGCTGCGTTTAAATAGAAACATTTAAAATGCACCAGAGTTAAAACAAATTTTCCAAATAAAAGAAATGCACCAGAGCAAATCAGCATTTAAAGGGAAATCTTGGCAAATTAATAAAACAAAGCATTCTTTTTACAATAGCCCTAACTTACATGATTTTCATTATCATTTATCAATACCAAATATAAATTGAGATGCCCTTCCATAAGGATTTCTGTTCAGTGATTATTTCCCACTCATCGTACTTGATGAAATTAATACGAGTTCTTCTCATTAAGTTAGAGAGCTGCATGCGATCTCAGAGATACTCCAGTTCAGGACTTCCGGCCAAGATGGAGGCCTAGTAGACACACTGTGCCTCCTCGCACAGCCAAAAGAAGGACAACAAATTTAAAAACAAAAAACAACCTGAACTGCCAGATAATCAAACTGTATGGAAGTCCGATAACCAAGGAGTTAAAGAAGAAACACTCACCCAGACCAGTAGGAGGGGCGGAGATGGGCTGCCAGGAGGAGAGGACTCGCAGCAAGGCTGTGGCTGGAGGACCGGGGGTCCCACATTTTCATGCAGATAAACTGGGAGGAACAACTGGGGAACCAGACAGACAGAGCAACCCAGTGTTCCAGCGGGGAAATAAAGCCTCAAACCTCTCACTGTAAACACCTGTGGGGGTTGCGGCGGCGGCAGTGGGAGAAACTCCCAGCCTCACAGGGGAGTCCGTTGGAGAGACCCCCAGGGTCGTAGAATGTACATAGACCATCCACCGGGAATCAGCCCCAGAAGAGCCCACTTTGCTCATGGGTAGCAGGGGAAGTGACTGAAAACTGGCAGAGAGCAGAGCAAGCGGCACCGTTTCCTCTTGGACCCTCCCCTACGTACAGCGTCACGACGCAGCGACGTGGGTTGCCCCGCCCTGGTGAACACCTAAGGCTCCGCCCCTTACTACGTAACAGGTATGCTGAGACAAAAAGAAAAATGGCCCAAATGAAAGAACAGATCAAAGCTACAGAAAAATATAACTAAGTAATGAAGAGATAGCCAACCTATCAGATGCACAGTTCAAAACACTGGTAATCAGGATGTTCACAGAATTGGTTAAATATGGTCGCAAATTAGAGGAAAAAATGAAGGCTATGCTAAGTGAAATAAAGGAAAATGTACAAGAAACCAACAGTGACGGAAAGGAAACCGAGGCTCAAATCAACAGTGTGGACCAAAAGGAAGAAAGAGACATTCACCCAGAACAGAATGAAGAAACAAGAATTCAAAAACATGAAGAGAGGCTTAGGAACCTCCAGGAATTCTTTAAATGTTCCAACATGCAAATCATAGGGGTGCCAGAAGGAGAAGAGGAGGAACAAGAAATTGGAAACTTATTTGAACAAATAATGAAGAACTTCCCCAATCTGGCAAAGGAAATAGACTTCTAGGAAGTCCAGGAAGCTCAGAGAGTCCCTTAGAAGTTGGACCCAAGGAGGAACACACCAAGGCACATCATAATTACATTAGCCAAGATTAAAGATGAGAGAATCTTAAAAGCAGAAAGAGAAAAGGAGACAGTTCCCTACAAAGGAGCACCCATAAGACTGTCAGCTGATTTCTCCAAAGAAACCTTGCAGGCAAGAAGGGGCTGGAAAGAAGTATTCCAAGTCACAAAAGGCAAGGACCTACATCCAAGATGACTCTATCCAGCAAAGCTGTCATTTAGAATGGAAGGACAGATAAAGTGCTTCCCAGATAAGGTCAAGTTCAAGGAGTTCATCATCACCAAGCCCTTATTATATGAAATGTTAAAGGGACTTATCTAAGAAAAAGAAGATAAAAAATATGAACAGTAAATGACAACAAACTCACAGTTATTAACAACAAACCTAAAACAAAAACTAAGCAAACAACTAGAACAGGAACAGAATCACAGAAATGGAGATCACGTGGAGGGTTATCAGTGGGGGAGTGGGTAGGGGATAAAGGGGGGAAGGGTACAGAGAATAAGCATAAATGGTAGGTAGTAAATAGACCGGGGTGGGGGGAGCAATAAGAATAGTATAGGAAATGCAGAAGCCAAAGAACTTCCATGTATAACCCATGGACATAAACTAAAGGGGGGGAATATGGGTGGGAGGGGGTGTGCAGAGCGGAGGGGAATAAAGGGAGTAAAATGGGACAACTGTAATAGCATAATCAATTAAATATTTTAAATAAGTAAATAAATTTCTTCTCTTTAAAAAAAAAAAAAGAGATACTCCAGTTCAATTTTTTGTTTTATACATAAAGATGCAGACCCGGAGGGTCTAACTGAGGGATTGCCGATTAAACCTAAATCTTCAATTCTAAATATTTTAAAGTCACCGATTCTAGTATGCTGAAGACCTATTCCCCAGAGTTGGCTCTCGATAAAGAAAGAAAGAGTCATGTTCAGATAGCCCACTGCAGAAGGGTGGGCACCGCTGAGTGTGATTAGAGAGAAGCTGCCCTCTCTCCAGGTTCCTGCCCCCTGTCCCATCTCACTGTTTCTTCTGCCTCTTCCCTGCGGAAGCACTTGCACTGCCTTCAGAGCCCCTGGGCAGTCGGCAGGACTTCTTACTGAAAAACTGCGTGGCTATTTTACCAGGGAGTCCTTCCGAGATCACACTTAGCCAAAACACTCTGGTGGCGGTGTATTTTTTTTAATTTGTCAAAAACAGAGATTTTCAAAGACTGTCCTAGAGCAACAAGTAATCTATAAGGGACTTTTGAAAATGTCATCATCTCTTTCTCATTTTGGAGAATATAAGAATCTTTTACTTTAAAAAACAAACCATGCCAGGTCACCAGGGAATCGAGGTGGATCTGCACAACATTTCTAACAGTGAGGCCCTTTCAGCCATTTGGCTGAAAATTAGAGTTTGATGTCACCCTCCAAAGCCTTAGTTCCTGTGTCACGACTTTTCACTTCTCGGAACCTCCCTTCACTCCTTCCAGACGCGCGCCCACGGCCACCTTCCATGACAGCAAGCACAGCATCGTGCACGTGCACTTCGATGCCACCAGAGGATGGCTACTGACTGCGGGAACCGACAAGGTTATTAAGGTAGGATGCTGTCTCATTTCAGGGGCTCTCCACCCTTAGCCCTGCACGAGTGTACGGACAGGAGCACCAAGGCCATGGGAAACGTGCTCGGAAGGTTGCCCTCGGCAGGAAGCGTGTTTGAGAACCTGCTTCATGCAAGGTGCATGCCCGGCACTGGCTGTGCACACCAAGATAAGACGTGGCTCTTGCCTGCAGGGAATAGCTAGTCTCTTGGGATGTACTCTTACTTACTGATTTTAGAGAGACAGGAAAAAAAAAACCATCAGTTTGTTGTTCCACTAATTTATGCATCCATTGGTTACTTGTATGTGTCCTGGCCAGGGATTGAATCCACAACCTTGGCATAGAGGGATGACGCTCTAACCTACTGAGCTGGCTGGCCAGGGCTTATTGGAACACTCTCCTAAAAAGACAGGTAATAATAGGCCACATATGCAGTGGCCAGCAGCGTGATCCAGACAAGAGCCACTCTTAAGAGTTGCGTCGAGGGAGACGGTGCTGCTGGAGGTGGCTTCCTGAAGGAGGGGGATTTGCGATAAGCCCTGAGTGAATGGTAGGACTTGAATAAGCCAGCAAGCAACAGACAAGGCCTTTCCCCAGTGAGATCAGTGAACCCAAGAGCATCCCCACTGGGCCTGCCTCGCTGAGGCCGGTGGTCCAGTGCGGGAGCTGAGGTCTGGGGCAGGAGGGGTCACCGCACGTCATTTCCTGAAGAACACAGAGGCCCGCACAGGCCTGCCCTGCGCACTGAGCTCTGCTTCCCAGGCCCCTTCTGGTCGATTCTCCAAGGCAGCAGCAGGACGTGGTGGTCACAACGCCCTTTAGGAGCCCCAGGCCTCTGTGACTTGGAGCGAGTTTACGGTGAGCTCCTGGAGCCTCCGTTCCTTTCCTTCCGAAGCAGAGGCACCTCGTACAACTGCTTGGAAGGCCACGTGAGATAAGACACAGAAAGGAGCACACCCCTCGTACCCACTCGGTGCCTAATGTGTGCTAGTTCCCTGCTGCCCTCGGTGACTCCGATCTGCCTTTGTTCTTCATGAGCTCCATTAGCTCTGCTACAGTGTCCAGCCACCACAGTTAGGTTGCTGAGGTTTATGTTCTTCCTTTTAAAGGAAAATTCTATTTTAAAGATTCTAGAATCATGCTAGCATAGACTTTAGTTGCTTGTTCAGTTAAAAAAACTCAGCTGAATTTGGTGATAAGGACGGGTTATCCTCAGCACTAATTTCAGCTCATTGTGTGTATTCTTCCCTTTACAGTTGTGGGATATGACCCCAGTGGTATCCTGATGGCACCCCAGGCGTCAGAAAGACGGCGTTTGCTCAAGAAGCGGCTGTTGGCATCCAAGTCAGGACGAGCTGTGAAGCAGGCGTGTGCGTGTGCGAGGAGAGAAACTAACGGAATTCGCTGAGTTTGAATGCTGCTTGCGCACACCACGGGGAGCTAGGGAGTGTGCACTTGCAGGGGACTCTTTCCACTCACGCATACAATTTAAAGAAGATATTTTTTTAACAAACGGTTTATACAGTCTGGCTGTGCTGCATCGTTTTCAGTACACTGAAAACTCTCTGGGGCGTTTCAGTTTTGTCTTTTTCGACACTGCATTTTAGTTGTTGCTTTATGTATCGGAGAAATGAGGGAAGTGCCTGTTCGGGGCGTTTTTGTGTCATTATAAAACAGTGTCCTTGTTTTTCCCAGGGCACAAGTCCTGTGGTCAGCAGCTCTTTCTCTCTGTGGGTCTCTCTGTGCTGCACTCCGTCTGCGTATTCACAGCGTATGCACCGTGTTTCTGCTTCCATAGAAATCCTCCTCAACCGACACCCTGGAGAAACCATCCTCGTAGGTTTACCCCCTGACCCCTTAAATCACCGAAGAATGGTCTGCGACGTCTGACTTACTCATGTTGGTATTGAGTAGAAAGACCTGGTGTTTCTGCCTCGGTTTTCTCAGTCTTTGCCACATGAAAAAACACTGTGAGAAAGCTGTTCCCAACCATTGTCGTCACGGAAATCGATTACCCTAACTCAGAGCTTCCACGATCATTTCTCAGTCAGCTGGAGCCTCTGGGCCTCTCACGTTTTAGTTTTGTTGACACAGTGCTCCCTCACTCGTGACAAAAGCAGACTAAACAAAAAAACCCAGCACCCTATGTTCTTCAAAAAAAAAAGGTTTTTTAAATTAACTTTTCATTTAAAAAAGTTGACTTTAAATTAAATTTTAAAATATTTTGGCTTTTAATTTACAAAAACCTTTCTTAATTGATTTTAGAGGGAGAGAAAGAGAGACATCGATCTGTTGTTCTACCAATTTCTGCATTCATTGGTCGATTCTTGTACGATCGATCCCCTGACCGGGGATCAAACCGGCAACCTGGGTGTTCCGGAATGTCGCTCTAACCCACGTAGCCACGCGGCCAGGGCACAGAAAGTGTTTTCAGGGGTGTTTTTCTGTGTGACCTTGTCTCTGAACGTGAGCGTGTTCATCACTGCGAGGCTGTGCCCTGCTCTTCCTCACCATCGGAGTTTTCTTTCCCCTTGAACACTAGACACTAGGCTCACTTTCACACGAAACTCTGGGATCTGAGATGAAAAAGGCAGGGACTCCCACAGCTCGTGACGTGTTCTTGTCGGGAATGTGGAAAAAGGACTGTAGGAAGTCAGCCAGAGAACTCCCGTTTTAGAGGAATCCAGTCAAATTTGATACAGGGAAGGAATCTTGTGTGTAGTGACTGCACTTGGGATATTGCCGTCTGTTTTTTAAAAATCTTATTTTCACCTGTAAGAACAGAACTTGAGTGGGCGAGCATGCGCTGTGGGCCAGCCCCACTCCAGGCTCTTTCCAGGGCCACCTCAGCCAGCCCTCACCTGCGGGGCCTGGTGGGCTGAGTCTCTTGGGCATTACCAGGCTAAGCAAAACCTCGCAGATGCTTGGACCAGTCACTTGCCCACCCTGTCCAAGGCCTGCCTCCACAGTGTCCTCTTCACTTCTGGCTTGACAATGTTCTGGTGGTAGTACTTTAAGTGCTCCCTATTTTTTTTTTCTTTCTTCCTGGAAAACAATTTTTTCCCTTGTAATCATTAATTCCTTTCCTTTCTAACCAAGAGAACCACACTTAGATGCCACCCCTGACGCTGCTGACCCAGCATGCTTCCTGGGGGTGGAGCTTCCTGGAGGTGACTTTGCTGCTGCAGTGTGGGCAGGCAGGACCCGTGGGCGGGCCTCCGTCCGCTACCGAGGCAGTTGTCACCCAGACATCAGGCCAGATCAGCCCACGGGACCACCCTCAGAGGTGGTGTGTGCACACGCATGCACACAAAAGCGATTCGCAGTGTCTCTTCGCTGGCCCAGTCCACACTACCGTTGCTTGCCTTCATGCTGTTCAAGTTCATCTGAACCTTTTCTGCATGACTGCTCTGTGAGAGAGCTTTTAAAAGGGAATTCAATTTAAAATATTCAGGTATCTACTTTGTAATTTATTGCTAGAACCTGCAGCCATTACTAAGTTGTACGTAATAGAGAACTACATTGGAAATGAGTAACAGAAATGGGTCACTCTGTTCTCCTTCTCTGAACTCCGGCACGTGCCTCTCTCTACAGAGAGGAAGACCCAGAGCTGGAGAGGCAGTGGGCCAGGCACCCGCAGGCCTGGCATGAGTCTGACTTAGATCCAGGGGAGCTCGCACCCAATTTGGGAAGCTGATTGTCCCTGTTGGACCCCTGGGCACACAGCAGTGGCTCTGTCTGGGGCCCTGCGCTTCACGGTCGTCATCTCCCCGCCAGCACGGCTGGACCCCAGCCCACAGAGCCACTTGGAGAGTAAACCACTTGACACTTAACTGGTAATGAGAGTCAGAGTCACAAACCACAGACATGTCAGGGTGCCCATCGCTCCTCTCTGTTCTTCCTCCTCGTGTGCACAGGTGCTTGGATTCGGTGAGAAGCGCATAGCAATCGTGTGTTGGTAATACTGTGAATTCTCGAGTTTTACGTTGACTCTCCACCGTTTTTGTGACTCGGAGATGCGTGTGCTGGTGTCGGGTGCCTTCCAGGTGCCGTGTCTGCCACGCGTGTTATGGGAACAAGGCTTCGTTCACCCAGAGCGGAAGCTGGACCAGCACTTGCCCTTCCTCCTGTCTCGCTAGGTCAGCTGTCACGGGTCTGGTTTTACTCTGTTGGATTTGCACTTTACATATATTTCTGCTCTTTTCAACATCAGCAGCTCTGGCAAGCCATGCCGGGCAGGGCTGAGTGGGGAAGGCGGCAGAACCGCACTCACCACACCCACGGCTGTGCTTTCTTTGGTTGGATAAAACCGGCCGCGTGCTCTCGGTTCCTCCAAAGAAATGAGGTCCTGGAAGCTTTAGCTCCTGGGTGTGTCTCCACGGCAGCCGGAGAGGGTTGACGTCAAGGCCTTGGAGTCGTGCGTCTTTCTATATGAAGTCGACCGACCATGGTGTATTTCTCACCTGATTGTCTGAGTTATTCAAAGAATCATGGAATTGTGAAACTGGAAGGGACCTTCAGAGATCTAGAATGTGCCGAGCACAGAACACTTTAGTCCTCACAAGCGGTTAGAATAGCTGGGTTGTGAACAAGAGGATCTGAAAGAACAACTTCGGAGGACCGTTTGTTTTGAGCAGGAATGGGAAGGGAGACTTCCAGCGCCTCCAGGCAGGGAGTGCTCAGGGGGAGGTTTGTTCCCCGTTGTAGGCAGAAGTGACCCTTCCTTCGCCCCCAGCCCTGTGGTTGTGACGGGCGGGCGCCGTGTAGTCAGACCGTCACTGCAGCTCTCCATCGGTGTCAACCCCTCTCTGCAACTCCTTCCCAAAGACCACCCAGCGACAGGGTTTCGGTGGAAACCAGGGGCCCCCGGAAGCCCCTCGCTCTCCTTGTCTGGGGCTGAATGCGGGCGGCCGTGGGGGACATGCGGGGCCTGCATTGCTTGCCTTCCCTATGGAGCATTGCCTTTCCATGTTTGAGAGCCATTTTTTAAAGGCATAATTTATTTTTCCTTAAGATTAACCTATTTTTAAATCCTGAATTTTGACTTTGAAGCAAAGACATAGCTCCAAACGATGTATCAAAGTTACTGGATGTAAACTGTTCATTAAATGAGATTCCTTTGGTTTTGCCTTTTCATAGTCATTTAATTGTAATGTGAAGACCTTGTTCACTAAGACTTATATTTTAAAGGGAAAGAAAGCATTTTACCAAAACATCCTTGTATTTCTCTCAAAAACCATGCTAAGTTGGATTTTTCCTGACGTGAAGTTGCTAATGGGTATCTAGCAACGTGATTGGAAAAGGAAACACAGAAATTAAGCTCCTGGTGAACTCTGTTATCTACATGGTCCTTGACATTCTGGAGCCCAGTTCACCCAACCGTGCGTTGAGGGTCCCTCTAGAAACCAGGCCGGGGATGACAAGGTACGTTTCCAGCCTGGGCAGAGGCCTGGCGGGCGGGCAGATGGGTCGTCTCAGTGCACTGTGGCAAATTCAGTGGTGGGGGTGTGGACGGGGCCCCCGCCAGGAGCCGCACAGGGCGGCCCACCCTAACACGTGGGGCCAAGGGGCTGTGCTGAGGAAAGGATTTCAGAGTGGAGTGGTCAGGGAGAGTTGGGTGAGGAAATCCCTGTCCAGGCTGCAGGAACAGCAGAGATAAAGGCCCAAGACCGGGCATCAGCCTGCTGCGTGGGGACCGCAGGGGTTCGGAGTTGCCAGAGATTACCAAGGACTTGGTGGCCGTCCTGGAGCCTGGGCTCTTGTCACTTTGAGACGCGGCCGCCCGTGGCTGCAGGCAGGGAGGCAGTGCAGTTGGCCACGGGGGATCGGCTGGCTCGGAGGCTCGTCAGTTTTAGAGTCGAGGTTTTCCTGCAGTCCAGGCTCGTACCGGGGTTTCTTTTTCTTTGGAAATGCCTAGAATTGTGACCCTAACGTGACCCATGGTGACCAACTTTTGAGCTTCCTGGCTGCACAGCCCCTCACTGGAGGTGGGGAGGTGGGTGCAGCTGGAGGCCACCTGTGCGTGGACTGGGGCTGGCCTGAGCTTCTCCCCTTTGAGGAGGAAAGGCCTGGGCCAGGGGCAGGCAGAGGCCGTGCTGGACAGCGTGGCTCTCACACACGGACCCAGGCCTGTCGGCACACTAGCGGGCAGCGGCTGCCTTCCGTTTCCCTCTCGGCCTTCAGTTGTCCTGGTGGGTGATGGTCACTTCAGTGCAGTGTGGCGGAGGTAGTCAGTCCTCGCAGTGGTACCCGCGAGTGGAAGGGGGAAGCTTTTTCTCAATTCACCAACAGAGAAGGGTTCCAGCCGCTGCTGCCTCAGGAGCTGGCCCAGCCAGGACAGGGCACACACCACCTCTCCCCGGGGGCTGGGCCCTTCCTGGTGCCTGCTGTTGCGGCCAGTGGCCTTTCTCTCTTAGGACCCAAGTGTCACAGGTCCATAACTTAATTCTGGAACACCCATGTCCACATTTAGACTTCAGCTCAACTTTGCAGCCTTACTGGGTACTACTCACTGAGCAGCTTGTTTATGATTCTGGCCTTAAACGCTACCCTTCCCACTGAGAAGCCTGTGTAGGCCCCACACGCCAAAGGAAGGTCTAAAAATTAGATCCGTCCAAATGCTCCCCATGCCAGGGACTGTTTGGACAGACCACAGATCCCCTTGTCAGTGATGTGGGAAGGAGATCGACGCCGAGAGAGGGGGTTGAACTTGACGATCGTCCGCAGGGTCCCTTCCAATCCCGCTGTGCTGTGACTCCGTGGATGTTGTTTACTATTGGACTGGCCTAAACCCTTACCAGAGACCGACCCACACGCAGCCAACTTAACTCAGATAAACTGGGGCATATCGCACCATCTCTGTCTCCCATCACGTCATGGAGATGGCTTTCTGCGTCTTTCGGTCTAGAGTCTAGGAGGCTTCAAAGCAGATGGTGGAGGTGGAAGTGCGTCACAGTGCCATCTCATCAAAAACAGATGCCTTAAAATCGTTTACCTTCGTGAGTCAAAAGTGTGCCTGACTTTCCTGGGAGAGAAAGTACAGGTTGGTTTGAAAGGTTAAATTTAGAATTTGACCTTGATATTTGTGATTCTTCCCTCCTCCCTTCTTTCCCCTTGGTTCTCTGGGAAGCATGAGAGCCAGAACTATAACACAAAGAGGGGAATGGTTTGAAAAGAGCTATTTGCTCACATGCACTGTTTTTTCCACTTAAACGATGACAACCTGTGTGGGCAGCAGAGCCAGCAAGACACGCAGACCGCAGTACTGTGTCCCTGGTCACCACTGTACTTTCTCCTGTGTTTGTGTTCTGTGCCGTTTGCCTTGCTTTTTAAAGGACTTTCTTTCCAACACACTGTCATTTGGCAAAAGAGAACCTTTATTTGAGAAGTGCAGAGACTCCTATTAACTAGACAGCAGGGAAGGCACTTAGGGCCACGGCGGGCCTGGCCAGGCTGCAGCGCGCGTGGGCGGGCGTCAGAGTAGCTTTTCTTTCTTTCTGAAGGGAGCTGCTCCAAGGGGTCAGGCTGAAAATGTCATCAGCCTGGAGCTGGAGCAGGTGTCTCAAACGCGGCTCCTGTCACCCATTCTACCAACCACGCCAAGCAGTCTTGACACCGACTTCTGAAGGTGCTCAGGCAGGATCCAGCTGGAATTTCCCACCATGGTAAAGCGTCCGCACCCAATTCTGCCTTCCGATGCCACTGAACATGCTGAATGTTTCTGAGCTCGGCTCCCCTCCCCCACCCCCGTGCTGCCCTCCAGCCGAACTGCGTGGAGTTTGTTACCCACGTGCGTGTGCTGCCAACACAAGGCCGCCTCGTGGTTTAAAATAAACATCTGTGGAAATCATCCTGCAGCTGTGGGCCTGTCGTGGTGGTTGGCCAGCTATATAACACGTGACCACACACACCCAGCAACCCCGCTTTGCTGGTAACCATGGGGGTGGGGGCGCATCTCCAGACCACACCTGCTCCTGGCTGTCAAGACCCCAGGGAGAGCCGCAGTCTGCAGACCGATGTGAGCTGCCATTCCCCACCCCCCCACCCCTGCCAGACTCTGAGCACAGCCAGTGGGCTTAGCATGTCGTCCTTATTTTGTTTATCTGTAGTTAATAAACTTTCCAAATGAGGACAAAGAGGGCTTTGGGCAAACACAGCCAGGAAAAGCCTCTCCAAAAACTCGTGAGGCCCGTTTCATGGATAAGCACGTAGATGGCGAGCGCTCAATGGTCTGCGCAACGTCGAAGGGCCAGTGAGATGGGTGACTGCGGAGCGCTCCCCGCCAAGGTGCCCGCCCCTGGTGGTGCTGCTCGCTCACCGCCCACCTGTGCCCGCAAAGCCTCAACCACGCCCAGCACTCCAGAGGCCCCGCCCCCGCCGCTTCGGAAAAGGAGAGGTACAGTCAAAAGGAGCCCAGGCCTGGAGCCCCTCTGGGAAGCACACCTGTGGCCAGCTGAGCTGTGCCCACCTGGGTTCGCCTCCCCTGTGGGTGATGAGTTACGTTTATGTAAACACATTCTAAATCTGCTCGTTGATTTGTTACAACTTTTCCTGAAGTCCCCTGAACTGATATGGGGTAGTTTAGAGGTTTTAGCCAGCGGTGGCACTGGAATGCCAGGTGCATTAGGGAAGACACTCCTGACCCTGAGCAGATGTGAACTAGGCCTGCTGTCCTTTGTTTGTGTAAATAGGCACTGTCCCCTGGTTATGCTTTGCTGCTGGGGCCACGGCAGTGCGGAGCCCTCCCCTGACGCCCAGAAACGCACAGTGCCTTCTGACTTCCTCTCACCCCTGTTACCCCCTGACTGGCAGTGCAGGGTCGTCTTAAATGCAGAACCCTAAAGAAAACCACATTCTCCAGTAAACGAGAGATGCACACAGGAAAAGCACCGGCTGCAGAAGCTGAAGTTTAGCTTGCTCCCAGCCATAGTCTTACATGCTTTAAAATAAAAGCCCTGATCCTTGTAGGACCCTCTTTGTAACAGGAGTGTCTGGGGGGCGGTGGGGGATGCGGGTCGGAAGGGCAGTGTGCTTTGTCCCTGCTCCACACCTTCTCATGTTTCCTAAGGAGGGTCTGGCCCGGCCAGTTTAAATCTCTGAGCAAGCTCTTCCAGGATTTCAATGTTTCTCCTCCTCATCTGGTGGGGAGAATGTTCTAGCAAGAGGCAAGTGTGTGGGAACTGAGTCCCATCTAAAAGTGAGGGTTGGGGGGATGGTGGGAAACAAAGCCACCAGAACGGCAGCGGCCTGGGCCGGCCCTCCAGAAGCCCAGCTGTGCTGCTTCCACCGGCTGCCCTGGTATCCCACCAATAAATTACTTTTGTTTCATCATCTTGAGTGGGTTCCTACACTCTTCATTAGACAATCCCTAAGACACTCAGCTCACCTTAGCTGGAAAGGTCTCCAGTTCTTCAGGGCTAAGCAGCTCACCTTTTAAAACAACAATGTCCCTGGACAGGTGCAGGCAGGGCACTTTGAGAAATGGCTGATGGCATTTTCCGTCATTCCTATGTTAGTGCAGAACCAGTTCGGCGACCTCCTTTCCTCTAAGACTGGCTCGCTACCATCAGGTACATTTGGGGGGTTCAGAGTTTTGATGAGAAAAACAAGAAGATATTTTACAATAGGAGCTCCTGAGAGAGGGCAGGCCTGGGTGGAGGAAAGGCACTTCCAGGGACCAGAAAACAAGCCCAAGCCTCATCCTGCTCCCAGGAACCAGGAAATTATTTCATTACCACTCATCCATATTTTCACAACGCTTTCCTTCCAAGGAACTCATCGTGTGGATGGAAGTTCGGTTTGAAAAAGAGATTTGGGAATTGAATCTGTGTTGGACACAGTCTTCTCAATATGGCAACAAAGACCTTCATTACACGGGTACACGGCGGAGCACAGCTGTCTCGTGAAGCTGATTAGGAAGGGGTGGGAAACCGTGTCGGGTCCGGGGAAACCTGAAGGAGAGACACGAAGTTCTCTCAGGGCATCACTCAAAGCATCACATCTAGACTTGCGGTGTTCCCAAAATCACCCCTGTCTTGGGTGTGATATATTTTTTAGGAGCATTCAAGGAAAGTATTGTTTGATGAGAAAAAAATACATGGCAATTTTTACGTCTAGCTTAGGAAAACCAATCAGAGCACCTGATGAGAAACCTTCACAGCCAGCCTGAGCGAAACCCACCCTGGTGACTAGCTGGTGGTTGTGTGCTTCTGCCAGTTCTATTACCTGCTGGGGAAAGTGACCATCCCCTACCCCTGGGAGGGTTCTGGTGTGGCTGTTAGGAAGCATGCCATTGGTCCTTCTCTGTTTGTACAGTGGCACAAACCTCCCATAGCGACCCCAGGGGGACTCACACACTGACTTTACAAATTATATGAAGACCCTCTCGAAGTTCCTGTTACTGGGGAAGCCAGCAACACAGAATTCCAGAGAAAACAGGGCATCAGAAGGCATTAGAGTCACACGCTATGCACAGTGTATTCTTGGTTTGGGGTCGGACACCGTTGAGGGCGAGTCAGCTCTTTCCCTCGGCCCCCAACCGCAACTGAGGCCCCTTACCCAGTGCCATTCACTCACCAAGTATTTACCAAGGGCCAGCTTGTGCAGGAGCCTGCGCTAAGTACTAGGGATCCCCTGGGGGCTTCTCCCCCACCCCCACCCTGCAGGCATTCACAGGCCTGAAGCTGGCTATTAGGTGATTTACCTCAACCCAGTTTAGGTTGGTGGTAGTACAGAATGTTAAAAGCTCATGGGGCGGGGGGGCGGTCAGAGTGGAGGGGGTAGTTCTGGTTAACATGTAGAGGGCAGACAGCAATGTGCTGGCCAGCCTGCAGGGACAGGTGGGGCGGTAAGGGGAGGGAGGGCTGTAGGCACGCAGCGCAGCCTGTGCAGGGAGCCTTGGGTCAGAGGGGTCTACGACGGAGGGTGGGCAGTGGGGCCAGTGAGGCTAAAGCCTGGAAGGCCAATGCCAACGACCCAAAGCTTTTATGACCCTAAGGGATGGTCTGAAGCAGAACACAAGAAAGACACAAGTGAGCGGTGATGGGGAGGAGCCACCCAAGGGCACAGGGGAGCCTTCTAGTCACCTGCCTTGAGCCTCCGGGTCACTCACATGTGCTGCTCCCTGTTCTCCAGACCCTCCAGGGGATGTGCTCCAGGCGCTGTAGCAGAACCAGCATTTCTGCTGCCAGGTGCCTGCCTGGGACCCCCTCCTGTTCCATCCGAGAGAAAGGTGCTCCACCTGGGACTCAGCGACCAGCTTGCTTCACAGCAGGGACAGCCGAGTGGGTACTGAGGCCTCGGCTCATTAAAAAGCACGAAGGTGCTTAATTGGGATTGTTTTCAAAGTTGCCCAAATGAGTGCCTCAGAGAACTGCTGTGAGTGGCGCTCCTTTAAAAACACCCACTGAGTTTCAGCCAGTAATTAGGGAGGGCCCCGGCCTCAGGCTGGTTCACCTCAGTACCCCCCTACCTGGAGGCCAGGGCCCCTCGGGCTCCACAGCAGGAGCGGTCCCCATATTGCTGGAGGGAGGGGGCAGAACTTCAGCCTGAGCTGGGGGCTGCAGCAGCTCAGACCCCACCAGAGCATTGAAAGAAGGCAGGTGTGCTTCATCCAAAGCAGCCTCCGTGATGGGCAGAAAACCAGAAGCCAAACGGCAAATGAGCTCTGACTTGTGGGTTAGTTCATTTTCTCTCCTTAGGAGGAAGGTTTAGACCAAGAGCCTCCCCCAGGGCCCAGGATTCTTCTGGGGGTTGGGAGGTGTCCTTCCTCCTCGCTGGTGTCAGGAGCTACAGACTCCATCTGTGTCCTCGGGGCCCCAAATCTGTCCTCCTCGCTCTCAAGCTCTCAGCCCTCTGGGTTAAAATGTGTTATGAATGAGCAGAGTAATGAGCTGTGGCTAGCACTGGGAGATGCTAAAGCGTGCTGTGAGTAATTAGGATACTGTGATCCTGACTGAATGACTAGGGCTCAAGAGGAGCAATTGAAGGAGAATTTGGTCTGAAGACAGCATCACGACTCAAAGGAAAGGGAAACTTGTGCATTAAGAATATGTATATATATAATTTACTCTAAATACTTGCTTTTTTTCCCCCCGAGAGAGAGAGAGAAGGCTAAAGACCTACCTGATACTAAAATAACTTCCAGATGGATTAGCAAACTAAAGAAAAGAAAATATTATAAGAAAATAGGGGGAGTGGGGATGAGGCAGGGGAGAGCAATGGAGAAAAAGGCAGGAAAACTGTAACTGAGCAACAATAAAAAATTATTAAATAAAAAATAATAAACTAGGAAAAAAATAAAATGGGGAAAAACAAGAAAATAGAGTAGAGTAACTAGGGGCTTTTTTTACTATAAAAATGAATAAATCAGTCTTAACGATAAATATACAGCCTGAATACAGAAAAAAATGTAAACCTCAGCATGGCAAACCAAAACACCAAAAACAAAATTAGAAAGTAATTTGCTAAAATGAGGGGGAAAGGCACGTGTGATAAATGTGTCCAAGAAGACTTATAAATCAACAGTTTAAAAGATGATTGTCACACCCTGGCCGGGTGGCTCAGCTGGTTGGAGTGAGACTGGGTTTGATTCCCAGTCAGGACACATACCTAGGTTTCTGGTTTGACACCCGGTCAGGGCGTGTATGGGAGGCAATCGGTTGATGTTTCTCGTCCCTCTCTTTCTCTCAAATCAATAAACATACCATCTGATGAGGTTTAACAAAATAATAATAATGACAAAATAAAAGCTGATCATCACAATAGAAAAATGGGCAAAGAACATGAACAGGCAATTTACAAAACAAATGCAAATGGCCAATAAACAACTACCACCAGCAAGTTCAACATCACCCACAGAAGAAATGCAAAGAAGAAGACGTTGTACCTCACCTGTCCGTTGCGCAGAGATCCCTCTTTTAAGGATGACAGGACCCAGGGCTCGTTAGGAAGAGGGAAATAAGCACTGAGTGTGCTGAAGGGAATATAAATTGCCACAACTTTTCTGGAGGGCGATTTGGCTGATGTATAGCAAAAGCCTTAAACATGCTGACACACTAGGTCTTGGTAACTTCCCTGCTGGGAATCCATCCATCCTAACACAACCATCAAAGACACACCCAAAAATTCTTGTGTTGAGCGTTCATCCTGCAGGTGTTCAGTGGTGAGAAACTGGGAACAAGCCAAACACCCCACAACAGGGGATCGATTACACTATGGAACACTTGTACAATAAAATATATTCCAAATGGAAGTAACGTGTTAAAGAATAGTTAATGACATGCAAAAACATGTATAATATGGTGTTAAGTGGAAAAACACCGGCCTCAGAAAGATTCTATGAAGTGTGGTTTCAGTGGGGAGCAGGGGGTGTACTCCCCCTGCACAGAAAAAGGCTTAGAGAAAGGACACCAAGTATATGAATAGAGGATCTATCTTAATGAGGGAATTATAGGAGAGTTTTAGTTTGTTTTTATTTTCCTACTTGTATACTTTAATTAATTTTTAATTATATTAATATCCACTTGTATATTTTGTGTGCCTATTTTCTAAATGAACACACCTTTGTTTTACGATTAGGAAGAAAAAGTGATGTTGAATAAACACTTCGTCCCCTACCCTCCGCACACATGAAACCCTAAGATGGCCCGGCTAGAATTGATTTGCTCGGCTGTGTGTTGGGCCCCAGAAGGGAATGTGGCTTTACAGAAGAGGAGAAGCAGACAAATGTTGGGAGGGGGTGGGGGGAGAGCCAGAAAGGGGTCTGGGAATGGCCCAGGTTGTAGAACACTGCCGAAGCCATTGCTAGGACCCCGCTCGCACTCCGGTGCCCATTAGTTGGATTGTCCGAAGAGATTGGAGGGGCCTGCACTCCAAAATAGGAGAAGGGAACCTCAGGGGAGAGCTCTGATGTAGCTGGACGGCAGCTCGGAACTTTTCTCTCTCCATCTTCCCCTCTCCTTCCCTCTCAAGGAGAGGTGGGACAGAGGAAAGTCTAGAATGATGATGGAGGGGGAGGAACAATGGGAACTGCAATGAGACACTGGGGCTGGCTGTTCATCTTGCCTTTCCTGACTACTGCTTGTGGTCCAGTTCTGCCCAGAACCAGACCCTCAGGAAATGTGAAACCTGGCTTGGGTCAGGGCTCCCTCACGAAGCCACCTTCCCTTACGCCGAGAGAGTCTCTCCTTCAGCCTTTGTGCACACCACTACCCTTGGAGCAGGTGGGCAGGCAAGGATCGCCCCCACATCTGTGCAGCACAGCATGGAAGGTGCCCCTGCATGTGTTCTGTGCCCGCGGACACTTTGGAGCACCTGCTGTAATTTTCAGGCCTGTGCAGGATGACCTGTGCTCACAGCTGAAGAGAACGCAGTGCCCTGGAGGAGGTCACTGATCACTGAGAGAGGGACAGAGGGCAGGCTGTTCAAGGACCCTCAAGCTAGATCTGGGCCAGAGCAGAGATTGCTTCCAGTAAACCCCTTCAAAGGTGGTGCGACCCCTAGCCACGGCGTTTCAGTTACTGGAGCAGGCCAGTGGCCTTCCCCAGGCAAGTAAGTAAAGTGTTCTTCCCTTATCTGGGGCAGACACACCCCCATACTCCCTCCACCCTGCCCCTTAGTACCGGCCACACGGCAGAGGCTGTCCAGGGCATATGGCTGCTGCCCAAGAGTGTCTCATATTAAGTTCTCTCATGAACTCTTGGTATAATGGAGTTGGCCTCTTCCTCTGGTCTCTTGGCCCCAGGAAATTTTACATGACAGAGGGCATCTAGAAACAATCGTAATAAATAATCTGCTTCCTAAGAAATGGCCTCACTACACGCAGGCGTTGGGCCGATTTCCTCGCTCTTTCCTTTTTCACTGGGGTAAATAACTTATAACTCTTTATTTAATCCTCACGTCTAGCCCATAAAAGTCTCCTTACCCCCATTTCACAGACTGCGAACGGGAGACTTGGGCAGGTTTAGGCAGTTGGCACAGTGGCACACAGCTAGAGGGACTGCACTCCAACCCAACCTCGAATTGGGTCAGTTTGGCCATATGGACCGAGCGCCTGCTGAGGGCCAGCAGAGCCTGCCCGACATGACTCACGCTCTGTGCAAGGAGCCAGTCTGTGGGCAGCTGGCATCTGCTGTGCTCAGCAGGGCCGCTGAGCATGCTGCAGGCGTGGAGAGAAGGAGCCCTGAGCAAGCTTCAGGCCGTGGTGTGTCCGGCTAAGTCACAGAAAAGTGGCCGGGAACCAGGGAAGGGGTTCCAGGCAGGGGAGCAGCAGGGACAAGGACTCAGGGCCACACTGCTCCTGCGTCTTTCAAACATAATGGGTCGACTGGGGAATAATGGGAAGTCTGTTTGGACAGGCCGGTCAGGCGCCATAACAAAGCTGTGAAACTCCAGGTTAAGGCATTCACATGTTAAAATAACATTGACTGACATTTCTACAGTACTTATGTTTCCCAGGTACGGTGTTTCTCTGAGCATCCTGAAGGTTCGTGAGCTGGAAGGAAGTCTTAGAAGCAAAATGGTGACTGGGCAGAGCTCAGGGTAAAAACCACGGATGAGTAGGAATGCCCGGCACCAAACACAGTCGGAAACACTCTCCCTGGGGAGTGCTGTCCTTGGCTCGCTTCATGGATGAAAAGAGAACTCACTGCATGTAACTGTGATTGTGTGTCTCACTCCTGCTCTAGACCAGGAGTCCCTCCAGTTTCTGAATCCTCACCACTGACCGGTGTCTGGCAGATAGTAGGCACTCTATAAATGCTCAATAGTTTGTTCATCAAATATTTTGGTTAATAGTCACTACATCACACTCAGATGACCCATTGCTAAAGAATTAGAGTGTAATAAAATAGATCCGTGTGGTAGATTGTTTTTTAAAAATATTTGTTTATTTATTTATTTAGTTTTAGAGAGAGGGGGAAGGGAGGGAGAAAAAGAGGGAGACAAACATCAATGTGAGAGAGAAACACCCATCAGTTCTCTCTCATAAGTGTCCTGACTGGGGACCAAACCTGCAACCAGGTACGTGCCCTGACCCAGAATCAAATCGGTGACTTATTGCTTGGTGGGACGATGCCCAACCCACTGAGTCGTGCTGGAAAGGGCATTGTGACAGATTTCTGTCTGAGCATCTTCATACCCTCTTCCTCACCTCCACGGAAGAGCGTACATCCAATTCTTATGGGTTTGGGCCTCTGTGAAATGGCTTCCATCGGTCAATCGGACATGCGCAGACAGGAAGCCAGCACAGGCTTGAAATGTGTTTGCACTCTTGGGCTTCTCCCCCTGCCGTGGAACATAGTCTGTCCAGCCAACGGTCCGAGGAAGCTATGAGAATCTACAACATAATCCTGACCCCGCGTGTTGCTTGGAGACACCCCGCCGAGCTCAGCTGAGATCAGCCCGTGGAGCAGGCCCGCAGAGGAGTCAGCAATAACTACGCACTTATCACTGTATGCCTCTGAGGTTTGGGACTTGTTTGTTATGCAGTAGTAGCTGACAGAACAACCCTCTGCTGCAAATGCGCCACCTATCATTTCATTGTCCTTTGTTTAGGAAGGTGGGTCACAGACTCGGACCTTAGACTACTTCTTGTCTGTGAAATACGTAAAGTTGTATGAGGACTGAGTGAGGTAATCAATAAAAATATACGTAGGACAGTCCCTTGCATAAGGAAGAGCGCTCAGCATGTGACATGATGATGATGATGACGACGATGACATTCCTGGACCTTGGGTGCCTGCTCCACACAGCACTTATCACTGGGTGTGGGGCTATGCCACTGAGTAGACACCATCTAACAACAGAATGTCAAGTAACAGAACGTTGACTCTGTACTGATGTGTGCCCTTCCAAAATGAGCCCCCCACCTCCTAACCAAAATGACCTAAATTGTACTCCCCATCTCCTGCCAAAGAGCAAAGGCACCACAGCCTGTTTATGACAGTCAATTAACTGATGACACAGCTGTCCCAGAGGAGGTGGAATCAGTGTCCTCGGTGTGTCCTGTGACAGCAAAGCCCGAGGCGTGGGTGACAGTTTGAGTCGGTGGTGGCTCCGGCGGTGGCAGGCAGCGGAACGCGTGCCCAGCCTCCCTTCCTCCCGTCTGTCTCCACTGCTCCCTGACTCTTAACGACACCGAATGCTAACAGGCAGGATGTACAGGGTCTGAGAGGACCCAAAGCACGAGTGAGGAGGGCGACCGAACACAGTGTCCCACGAAGTCACCTGGCCTCCCCGCTTCATCTACCCACAGACTGACCCAGGGCAGCTCACCTGTGCTCCATGGCAGGGTGAACTGTGAAAGTCTCTCCATGGCCAACCCTCCCCCGAAAGATGAAGGAGAATGCTCCTCAATTTGACCCAGTTCAGACACTCCTGTATCTCCGCACTGACCCTGGCAGGCATGGGTCTCTGACACAGACTCACCTTGAACTCCAACTCCTCAACCGTTAGGATCTGGGGACAAATTCTGCAAATACTGGTGTTGTCCTCTCCTCAGAGTGTCAGGAACCTACCAATTTTTGCCTGGGGGTTGGAAATGTTTCTAGAGGCCCAAATGAATCTTAGAAAATAGAAAATAATCTAACCCAGGTTACGTAATTGGGCTGGGGGAACGTGTTTCCGAATGGAACAGCAGCCAGCTATTTCCTAGGACGCAGACAGGGGTCTGGGCTATTCATTCGGCTCTGGACATGCTTGAGAATGACATGGTTTTAACCTCTCTGTCTCTGCGCAGACACATCACACTGTCCCTCCATCCCTGCCGGGCCACTCTGTACGGTGCCTTCCACTCCAGAGAGGATGAAGCGCTATCAAAGCGTGAGAGTGATTGTGCTTCTCAGAGTTTGGGGAGATCGATAGAAGGTTTCTGACACAAAAAGGAAATGAAAATGAAGAGATATCAAGGCCCTTAGAAGCACACCAGATCCACACAAAAGTACAACAGAACCAGGTGTGGAATAAGAAAGGCGGCCCCTTAGAGCCTGTCATACCTGGCTGCGTTCTCAATTAGCAGAAAGGTACCAGATTGCCCCGAAGTGGCACCCCCAGCCCTGGCCCACCCTCCCCTGGCATGCTGGCCCCTGAGCACTTATTTTGAGATGGTACAGTGTGGAGTTTGAGGAGGAGACACTGGGGGTTGGCAGGACCATGCCCTAGCGATGAACATGGGCTGTGGAGGCCGACAGGTTTGGGTGCACATTCTGGCTCCCCCACTTGACCTTGGTCAATGGATGCAAACTCCCTCAGGCCTATTTTTTATCTGTGTCGGTAGGGTTAGATGATATATATAATTATGCACCCCATTCATGAGCATCCAGCACGCAGTGGACACCCAGTAGAATTTTGGGTGGGTGGGTAAGCCTGAGAACAGATTCACCCTGTGCAGTCCCACTAAAGGGCCTAGCATTTTGTTTAATACTCTGTTGTCACTATGTTAAAATGCTTAATCATTTTTGAAGAAGAGGCCCTGCATTTTTCTTTGGCACTGGGCCCCACCAACCAGGGAGCTGGCCCAGCTGGGAAGCCCTCTGGGCAGGACCCCAACGTGACCTCACAGTCCTGTGCTCTGGCAGAACTTCCACATTTGGAGCAAAGTCAAAGATGGAAATATTTTGTATTCTGCACCATTTTATAGCAAGTTGCTGAGTATTTGTAAAAAAAAAAGCGGAGGCAACCTCAGGGCTGGGCAGAAAGGTTCTTCCTCACTTCAATGTTTCCTTGCTCAGCCGCCTGCTTCCTGCTTCCCCGAGAAACGGAGCAGCACTTAGTCATGCATCCAGTGAACTCGGGAGCCACAACCTGGGCACGTTCAGCTCTGCTCCCCACTCTCACCCCTCCCATGGAGATGAGGGGGTGGGGTCTGCCCCAGGTCAGCCAGCTGCAAGCAGGGCCCGCAACTAGGAAGCCCACTGGGCTCTCCCTGGGAGCATGCCTTGCACTTAGTCGTATCAACAACTGTGGTGCTGTGACTTGAATCTATTCTTGCGCCGTCCTCCTCCTCAACCTGTTCAGTCCTTGGCTGGGCAGAGGGCAGCTGTTTCACGGACACCTTCTGTGACCCCAGCAGCCGCAGGAACCCCTGCCACCCATCCTGCCACTGGAGCCCCCTGGAAGACTGTAAGGGGCTATGTCTGTCTCCATCCTTTCCATCGTCAGCTCTAGCACACTGCCTGACAAGTGGGTCACACTCGGATACACATTCAGCTTCACTGTGAGGTGAGCAAACAGGTTACAAGGAGTGAAGGACACTCCCTAGCTCTCATAGACCCAGGGCCCGGTCCCGAGCCCAGCTCCACCCCCGCTCCCATGCCAGGTGTGTGGCAGGCCGAGTGTGACAGGCCAGGTGACAGGGTGCGGTGGCAGTTCACACACACGGAGGAGCAGCTGCTCCCAGGGAAGCCACACTCTTGTGCTGAGCAGACAGGCCTCTGGGCCCCGGACCCTCCCAGCTCTCCACCAAGGCCACTCGGAAACACACAAGAGGAGGGCGTTTCCCATGTGTTTGTTCAGACCCCATCTGGGGGTGGGGACAGGGCCAGAGGAGGCGGAGAGCTGCCTGTCTCCCCCGCACCTCTCAGGAAGGGGGTTTGCTCCCCTCGCAGCCCTACATCCCCACCCCCAGATGGCGGAGTCAAATGCAAGGATGGCTCAACACTATAACCAGAACCACGGTGCCTGTTTTCCATACACCCACCTCGTACACAACATGGCCCAAACCACAGCGGGCTGGAGTCCAGGCGAGCCCTCCCGTGCCAGGGCGAGACTGACATTCTCATTGCGTCTTTTGGCTGTGCCACCGACAGCCACTGGCAGGCAGACAGCCAGCGTTCAGTCTCCAGGATGCAGCCCACCGGGTCACAAGGCCCTCGCACGCCTGGGAGGGAGACGCGGACATCCTCTCCTCGCGCCAGCACGAGGCCTGTGGGAGGCATCAAGGGCCTGAGACTAGGGGTTCCCCAGGAGAAGGAAAAGGAGCAGCTACTGGCTTTGAAATGCTACTGGGGGGGGGACCCTTCATGAGCAGATGCAAAATATTTCATTCTTCATGGGGGGACTCTTTCTATTCTTTGGCGGTGGTCCAAGCCTGAGGAAGTGGGGGTGCTGTCTGCCCGCCCCCAGTCCCTGCCTCGGGGCCCCTCAGTTGTGGGCAGTTAGTGAAGCAGTTCACAGGCGAGAGGAAGAAACTCTGGGGGTGGCGGGTGGCTGGGATAGGAGGGGGGTTGTACTCTAGTGACAGTGAGGGGCTGGGGTCACCGAGGGCCAACCCCAGGGGCCCTCCCTTCCACTGTACAGTAGGGATTCAGGCTTGGCACCCAGAGCCAACTTCGTGGGGATACAACCTGTGCACCGGCGCAGGCCCCATGTTCAGAAGGTCCCAGCGCGTGTTTGAAGGTGCTGCCTTCACTATCTTAAAGTTCTTAATTTTTACACGAGGATCCCCCATTTTCATGCGGCACTGGACCCCACAAACGGTGTCGCTGGTCCTGGTGTCTGCCCTCTTGGAAGAGGAAGACCACAAAACGTGAGCCCGGTTTGAAAGCTCTCCTGCTGAGAAAGCAGCTCTCAGCCAGACCGAAGTGTTCGTTGTCCCTCTTTATGGGAAGGACCCCTGGACAGCTTGGTTCAAAGTATCTGAGTCACCACCCCTGGTCTGTCTCAGTGATGTGGGTGCCTTCCCGGAGGAAGGGGCGGGGAACCCCGGCGGGACCCTGGCCTGCTGTACTGCCTCCGCAGCGGGGTCGGCCCCTGCTGCTGCTCGCGGGCAGCCCAGGGCGCGGGCTCCAACCTCGCAGCCCCAGTTACCCCCCGTTATCCGGGGTCAGGCCCGGCCTTCGAGAAGCGCGGCGCCCGCTCTCCAGTGGAGAGGCCGGGGCCGAGCACAGACACCGCCCACCGCCAGCAGCAGGGGCCGCGTCCAGCCCCCTCGCCGCAGACCCCAGAAACCCGACCCCTCAGCGGGAGGGGCGAGGGCAGGTCACCTGGTTACCACTCTGCCAGGTGGTCTCACTTTTGGCACCTTCAGCTCCGTCTGGATCTCAACAAACCAGGTGAACTGTGCCACCTGCTGGCATTGAACGAAACACTGTGAGTCACCGCCACAGCTACAGCCCGTGGAGACCAGTTGTTCCCAGCACAGGGCTGCACGGAAAGAACACCGGAAACAGAGACTATTCTGGCCGTCGGACCGGTCCCTGCAGGGCAGCGGACGTAGCAGTGAGGGGGGTCCTGGGACCCGGTCTCCTACCTGTCTGCGCTGACCTTGCATCTGGGATACTGCCCTGTTTTTTAAAGGGTCTAAGCACAGGAAGAATAGAAGTGTCAGTCTTAGTCACTCACACCAGCATCCCTAGCATCTCCCAAAGCAGCTGACACAGAGGTCTCAAGCTGCACTTTATGCTCACCTGGGGATTTAAGATTTTTTATTTACGTATAGACATAGGGGAAGGGACTACAAAGAGAGGGAGGGAAACATCAATGTGTGGTTGCCTCTTGTGTGAACCCTACTGGGGACCTGGCCTGGACCCCAGGCATGTGCCCCCACTGGGAATCAAACCAGTGACCCTTGGGTTCACAGGCCAGTACCCAATCTGTACCCAATCCACTGAGCCACACCAGCCAGGACTCACCTAGGGAGTTTTTAAAGCTCCAGAGGATGGACCTAGGCCTGGGTGTGTTTTCAAAGCTCCGAAGGTGTGTCTCATGTTGAGGGACGTGTAGCAGGGACGTGACAAATATTAATATTTACTGAGTGGTCGAATCCATAACTGGCACTCAGGTTATTCCGACAAAGTCCAGAATATCATGAATCAAGGTTTATGGAAAGGGGAATGCCTCGTCTGGGGCAGTTAACAAGTAATCATCACAGAGCCTGCTCTCTTTGCTGAAATAGCCCACTTTATTAAATGGAGCCTGTTTCCTGGGATGCTACAGGTAACCACATAACGGGCCCCTCTCCTCTCTGCCTCTCCCCACAGCGCTTTGGAGCAGCTCCAAGGTGCTAAGAGGCAGTGAGTCCTCTGCTTGACTTGGGACATCATTTTACAGCTCCAAGTGGTAATAATAATATTCTGGAAAATGCCTACCTCGATTTTAGAGAAAAAAAATGAAACACCTTGAGCATCTTGAAAAGTGATACATTGTCAACCTATTTCCCTCCCTCCTGCGGGGACACCTGTTTTTCCTGGAGCAGAAGCTCTGGGGAAACAGCAGCCTTCCCTGGCCACTGGAGGCCCATTCAGCGACTGGGGCAGCTGAGTGTGAGCAGGAAACGCTGGCATTTACCCGGAGGGAGGTGTCAGCTGGTTAAATAACTTGTGGGCACCTAGGCAACCTCTGCACAGAATCCGGGGTAGAGAAGTGAAACAGGAGGCAGAACCCCTGCTCTAACCCTGTAGGCTGCGCATCGGGACACCCGGATGAAGGGGTGTAGTTCCATGCACTCCCCTTTCCGGCCGTTTTGGGGGCAATGGTTCTTAACTAGTGTCCGCTGCCAAACTGCAGGGGACTCCCGATCTCCTCCTCACCCCCTGCCCCTTCTCATTAAGAAGACCTGAGCCAGGGTGATTCTGATGTCCAGGACTGGTGGGAGCCCCTCGCTGCTCTTAGTCAGAAAGTACTGCACTGTGTAGACGCGACCCGAGTCCTCCTGTGGGTTAAGTGTTGAGAAAAGGCTCCTCCAGCCACCTCTTGGTTGAAACTCAAGGCTCAGCTAAGAAGCTGGCAGCTGTGCCGGTCACCATGGGACTATCGTCCAGTACTTCTGGCCACACTGGCGAGGCCCTTCTGACCTGTCTGCAACGTGGTCACTCTCCCCAGTGTGGACAGGCCACAGCTGGCCACGGGGTGCAGTGGATACCTGGGTTAGCCAGTGGCTCACCTTGCTTGGCTACCTTAATGGCAGTTGCTCTTCCAATGCTACCGTTCCCTCCGGTGACTAAGAAGGCTCTTCCAGGATCTTGGACCTCCAAGTCGTCAGGGACAAAGTCCTCAGATACAGCTTCCTGGCCACTCGGGGAAGCAGCAGACCCACAGAAAGAATGGCTGTAAGGAGCCAGGAAGACAAACCCATGCAGGGAGAGAGCCCGAAGAGGGGCGGGCATTATCACTCTCTCCCAGAGTATCACACAGCCCTCTGTTCCAGCTCCCTGCTTCCCTCCCGGAAGGCACAAACAGCACCACCTTCTCAGCCCCTACATTTTCTGTGACATTAGCTCCCTGCGCTTTTAAAAGTATTTGGAGAGTCCAACAATTGGGCATCTAAATTACCTTTCTCTGCTGCTGCTAATACTGGGAAGCTCCCCCCTCCCCCCCAAAAAACCCAATCCTTTGGTAGATGGATTGTTTTCCCTTTTTCCATTTTGGGGGTGGTGGGAGCTCAGGAGACCATTAGCATCATCCCTGCACAGCTACAGACGGACCCCTGCAAAGTGGGGAGACCTGCAAGTAGGGAGCAAAGGAGAAGGAAGGTAGTTATTTGAGCTCTGCACCCTCTCGGAGAAAGCAAAGGATCCTTCAGGGCTACAGGGTGTGCGCTGCACGGCTCTAGGTGGGGTGCCGTTCGGATCCTAGTGACGGCAGATTTGTATCTGCATTAGGACAGCTTTCTGGCAGATGACGGCAAAGCAAATTGAGGACTAGGAGAGGTGTTTTTCTCATTTGCACAAAAGCATCGTATGGACAGAGGCAACCTCCCCCCTCAACCCCATTCCTTCACTGCTTCTCTCTGCCTTTTGAGATGCCTCTTGTACCTTTACTTTCCTAGTCGTTCTCGGTCACAAAATTGGCTGAGGGAGGTGGAGGCAGAATGGAGGGGGGCCCTGGCAGGAGGAGGCTCCGAGGCAGGGCTCCCCTCATAGAAGGTAGGCTGGGCTCTCAGAGCTTGCCTCCCTCCCTCAACAAGCCCAGAGTTTTCTCCCAGGCGGCACAGAATGTGACTCTGTCCCCTGAAGCTTCCACAAGAAGCCCAGCCCCTCCCCCAGGCCCTGTTTATACACAGGCTGCCAACAGCTGGTCTCCTGCCCCACGCCCTGGTCCAACGCAGCTGCCAATGATATGCCTGGACACTGGCGAAGGGGCCAAAGAATGTTTACGAGCTTGGGTTCAGTTTGGCAATCATTGCCACAGGGGAAGTCACCACCCCTTGTCTCACAGTCAGGAGACCAGTAAGAATGTTCCTGTTCTCACGTCTGTCACTCGTCTGGAGTTGGTCCGGGGCAGCCGGATAACGCCCTGCCCATTACTTCTGTGGTCAGTGGCTCCCTTCGTAGTGTGAGCGAGACTTCTGACTATTGCAAAGCTTCCCGAAAGGCCGGACTTGAAACTAAAATTGTCAGTAAAAACTAAAGGCTCTGAATGGAGCATCATGGGCTTCGATCAAAGCTCTGTCTCTTCCTAGCTGCTCAGCCGCACAGGTTGGCTTCACCTTTCTGAGCTCCGGCCCTCCCGTCTGCAGAAATAGGATCATGAGCTATACTTCCCGGGCAGCCCAGAAGAGCATATATATATGAAAGCTGTGTATCGCTGCACCTGGATTAAATCAAGAGCTCAGTAAATAATAGTTACTATTATTAATAATGACATTAATACCTTCCCTGTTCAAAACTGAGCTCCTCCTTCCGTCCCTTGGCCCTTCAACTCATTAGGAACTTTGCGAGCATTTTAAACTAGAACCAAAGAGGAAGCTGGCAGATTTGTTAGCCCCTCCAAGTGGGAGCCGCCGGGGTCACTGTGAAAGGAATTTTTTTTTTTTCCGCAGAGGCAAGAAGTTCCTCAGAAAGAGCCAAGGCCTTCCAGAAGAAGTCAGTAGATAGGGGCCTGTAAATACGGGCCTGTCCTGGAGGAGGCGCTGGTGCAGAGCTCATGAGCATTTCCCAGACCACACCAAGGCCAGAAGCGCAGGACCCAGAACACCCAGGAAACTGACCCGGAAGATCCCCCTCCTTTGGAGGGTAAGAAGCTGAGAGGCTTTTCTTTTTGAAGACCAGCCAGAAGACACGAGGGCCTCTGGGCTGCCACGCTGACCCTACTAGAGACTGAGGTTTGCTGGGGGCAGCACCTGCTGCCCCCAGCCCCAGGCGGTGAGCCGTTGCAGAGTGCGTGGCCAGGCCGCTGGCGGGATGCCTCCTGCCCTCCGTCTGTTCTCTGCCTTCCACACAAGGATTCCCTCCAGGTCCAATCTGTTGTGAACAGCAAGACTTAGCTTGTTTGTTTGTGGTTTTTGTTTTTCCTCCTGCTCTGTCTTTTGGGAAGCACTTTTATCTTTACAAACGTTACACCAGTCTCTAATTTTCAAATGCAGAAAGAGCAGCATCACAAAGTGGTAGGGGCTGAAGTGGAAGGAGGGTTTTCAACACCCAGCCTAGGGTGCCTTCTGCCACACCTGGTGCTGTCACACGGTGTCCCCAGACAAGGCATGTCAATCAAATGGGCTCTCTCTGCATACTGGGTCAGACACTTGAGGGTGGGCCCAGCAATCTGTGGGTTCCCACGCTCTGCAGGTGACTTTGATTCAACTTAAGGAGCCACTGTCCTTGTGACCTCCCCACCCCCAACACCAGGGAGCTGGCTCCTGGGCATCTGCTTCCCCCAACAGACCCACCCACACCTGCTCATTGGGCATCTGATCATTGTTTTATTTCAATTGCCCCTGGGGCAATTCTTAGTTTGGGGTAAGTTCAGGAGACTGACTAGATCCTACTGCCTGGGGGCCCAATATAGGGACATTTTCATGAAAATCTCAAGGGGAAAAAAAACATTGTAAACCCCAACTACAGACTCTCATACTGAAATCAAAGTAAGGCATTATCGCCCCAGCCGGGTAGCTCAGTTGCTTCGAGTGTTGTCCCTGCACCAAAAGGTTGTCAGTTCGATTCCTGGTCAGGGCACACATTAGGTTGCAGGTTCAATTCCCAGGCAGGGCACCTATGGTAGGCAACCGAATGATGTTTCTCTCACATTGATGTTTTTTTTTTTTTTAATCTTTCCCTTCTTCTCTCTGTCTAAAAGTAATAAAAACATATCCTTGGGTGAGGATTAAAAAAAAGTGAGGTATTGTCTTTCCCCCGAATTCTCTAGATGCACAGCCATGGGGCACCCACCTGGGCTTGCCATCCTCCCCCTCCACAAGAGTCTGTGGACTTTTAGAAGCATGTTTTCCCGGGAAAGGAAGCTGACTCATGCTCTCCAGGCTGCGTTCTGTGTAACATGGAAAGACGTAGCAACAGCGGCCACTGCCAGAGGACATCCCTTTGAAGGAAAAGAGGCTGCCAGAGTACTGGCCTAAATTCCCAGGGTGGGGGTTGACAGCCACACTCCCCACCATTCTCCGTAGCCCTGGTTCCTAAGCAGGGTCTGCACTTTTTCCATAAGCATGTGGGGGGCAGCAGGGGCAGCAGTCCTGTGGGTGAAGCCTCTGGTCCCGTCGGTGGGAATTGGCCCAGGCTGCCTCAGAAATGGATAAAAACTTTAGTGTAGGGGGGAGTCTCTTAGAAACACCCAGAAGATTTTTATAAAATGTCAGTCTAGGCCCTAGTACAGACCAATGGAATCAGAACTTCTAGGGATAAGGCCTGAAAACTGGTATTTTTCATTCTCCCCTGGTGATTCAGATGTTCTCACAGGGTTGAGAAGCAGTGTGTAAACCTAATTAATTCTAAAATAAAAACCCTCTCTCCACTCCCCGGAGCTGGCCACCCTTCCAAACCACAACGAAGTGGAGGGCCGACCAGGGCACAGTGAAGGTGATCCCGGGTCGGTGAAACCATCCAGCCCCCGTCACCAACCTCACCCTTGGGTGCACAGCCCAAAGCACCCCGAATCGAAACCCACGCTCGGGATGTTCCAGCTGGAGCGACAGGCCACAGTCCACAAGCCGCATTTTATTAGTGAGAAAAAAATAAAAGCACACCCAGACAAGTACTCGGCCAAAGAAGTCTCGGGTAACAATTTAGAACTAGCCTGGCTGAAAACAGCCCCACGAAGACAGCTGCCCCAGCACGCCCTGCTGGCCGCCTACAGGCTCGGAGACGCCAGTCCGCCTGACATTCTTGGGTCTCGGGCCTGACCCGCAAAGCCCCGCCCCTCGGGCGCCTGCACTGTCCCAGAGCCCCGAGGTGCTGGGCCCCGCCAGCAGTCCCCCACAGCAGCCTAAGACCGCTAGCCTGCGGGGTGCCACTGTCGCTTAGTCTGTCCAGCAAGATCAAGACGAGGTCCTGGGCGCGTTCTTGCCCACCCGACCTGCCCGCGCCCAGGCGGGCCACGTGACGGCCGAAGACCCCGCCCACCGACCGGCAGCGCCCCGAGCCCTCGGACTTCTGCGCTGCACCCTTGGCCGCACCCAGTGTACTTGCGTAGCCCCTGGACCTCGCAGCGCGGCGGTAAAGAGACCTGGTGGCGCGCACGCCGCACACAGAGTCTTGCGCTCCCGGCGCCCCCGCCCGTGTCCTCGTCCCCGTCTCTGTCCCCGCCCCTCGGGAACCGCCAGCGGTTACATCATCCCAGTTATGTAAGGGCCGTGGCCTCCGAGGCGCTCCTCTCCCGGAGCGCGGCGGGGTCTCCACGCCGGCCGCTTTGGAGAGCGGCCCCCTCCAGCCCCAGCCGCTGATCGTGCACGCAGGGAGGCAGAGCAGGCCCCGCGTCTGCTGAGCCACCTCCGGGGTTGAAACCGCGTCTGTACGTCTGGGTTTGAAGAATGCCTGCCTGGTGGGTACGGCTGGGAGGCAAAGATGGCACCACAACGTACTTCCTAGAATTTGGTTACCAGGAAAATAACGTGGAATAAAAAGATGAGGCTTACTGACACCAGAAGGATTTCTCTATGTAATGGGTTTTATCAGAGGGGTTATTGTAATCACTAGCATTTTCTAAGTCCCCACTTCTCTTATTTCACGCCATGCCTCCAGTGACTCAGCAGAGGTGCACCCCCCACCCACCAGCAGGTGCAAAGAGCAGGGTTGGTGACCTGTGCACAGTGACACAGCTGGCAAGGGGCAGAGCCACGTCCCCCACCTGGAGATCCAGTCTCTCTCCAGAGTAAGACTTTGCCACTAGTTCTGCCACTCCATGCAGTGCCAGCGTTAGGGCCCCTTCCCTTCATCTCCCCCAAATCTTCTTCAGCCTTCCCAATCCCCCAAACCCAAATAAACACGAGCAGAAATTTAAGAAGAAGAAAAAGATGGTTGCTATTGTGACCTGCACCCTGGACAAGCCCTCCAGCGCTCTTCCGGGCCCTGTTGTGTGCTTGTGACTCAGTCACTCCCAGCCACATCTGGCCTTCACCCCCAACTCTGGGGAAGGATGGGCCACTCAATAGTTAAATTCCGTTCTGGCTTACCAAACTCAACCGGAGACTGAACCACTCTTTACAAAACACGTGCAGAGACCCGCTGATTCAATGGCCTCATTCCCTGGGATACAGGAGCACGCCCCCCTCCCCTCCCAAAAGGGCCTGTTTTTACTCTAGTACACCTTTTGAAATCATTTCCCCAGAACAGCTTGCTCCTCTGAAGAGGACTGTGAGGTGTCACTGCATTGCTCTCCTTCGTGACAGAGTGATGAAAGGAAGTGTAAAGAAATGACATTCTGCAAAACCACCCAGCCTGGTGTGATTTTCAGTGTCCGTCCAGTTTGGCGGGGACCGTATCTTAGACCCGCAGAGTCACACAGCTCTGCTCTGAGCAAGTGATGGGAAAAGTGTCTGTCTGTTCTGAATCCCTCTCCCCCCACCCCCTCAGGAAATAAGCTTCTGGCTCACAGGGAGGCTGAACAGTCCTTCTGAACCACAGCTATGGAAGGCCCTTGAAGTAAGGCAGCGGGTGGAACCCCCGCTCTCAGGCAGCCACGTGAAGCCAGAGGTGCTGTGGTGGTCTCCGTTTGCTTACTTGTAGAATGGAAGTGAATATGCTCGCTTCATGGGGTAGTGGTGAGATTGAACATATTCGTAAAGAGTTTGGCAAATGCCTGGTTTCATGTGAGGTGATCACAAAATGCTCCCTTTCCTCCGTAGGTTTCCTTGTCATTCCTTTCCCCTCCTATACTGCAGCCACGGCACACATATGTTGAATCAATGTTCCATGAGCACAGGAGTTGTGTAAAGTTTGCCCTCAGGTCAGCAAGCACCCACAGCGCACCTAGGGTGGGCACTGTACATAGTTCATAGCAGGTTTTTAGAAAAGACAACCCCCACCTCAGAAGAGGCTTCTGCTCTCCCCTGGATGACTCTCACACAAACAAAGGACTCAGTGGGATTGACAGGAAAGGTTCCAGTTTAAGTAGGAGTTGGCTGAGTGGATTTCGTTCTTTTTTCTACCACTGATTTCCACTGTGACCCAGGGTGATGGTGGTAAAACTTATTAAGGGCTCGGTCCGTGCCAGACTTCCTGGATTGTCTCACTTAAACCTCACAATGACCTGGCAAGGTTGCTGTCCGTATTGCCTCCACTTTACAGATCAGCGGACTGAGACTTAGAGAGGACAGTCACTCGGCTGAGGTCACAGGGAAGACATGCTGGAACCAGGATCTGAGCCAGGTAGTCGGATTCCAGAACCACACCCTTTCACGGTGTGGACGCAAGTCCGTCTGTCTGGGCCTCAGTGTTCCCATCTCAATGGAGAGGGGATCGGATAGCTGACACCTGGGGCCCTTCCCGCCCTGACTTTCTGTGTCTGATAAAATAGTTATAAAGATGTTACGTAAGTTAGGCGCAAGGCGCTTTTCAGTGCAACATCGAGTGGATATAGCTGCTTCATTTCACGTGGGTAGGAAGTCTCTAAAATATTTCTTATGTGTCCCTGCTTCCAACTTGCCACTCAGAAACCAAATGTAGAAATCACCCCCCAAAGCTTCCTTCCCATTGATCTAGAACCCTGAAACTAATTTTGACCAAATTGGAAAAAACAGCAGAAGGTATGGTCTAAGAAATCCATCCATGGGCTTCTGCACCACAGAGATACGTGATGGGAAATCTGTACACACACACACACACACACACACACACACACACACACACACACACACCAGTGTTCACATCATCTTCCAATGAAGCTCAGTACCAGTTCTCCAGCCTCGTTGTCATGGCAACACCAGCTGCCAATGAGATCATGGAAGATGAGGTTATAATGGCTGTGGTGCCTTAATATTTTACCTGGCAAAGCCACTTGGATAATAAGATGAATAACTATAAATCATAAATCTAGAGGAAGCCCAGGCACCACTTATTGTATGTGTTGAGCGTGCACATGGGGGTGGGGGAGGGAAAGAAAGAAAAAGGACCAGAGGATGCAGCGGGGGCAGGAAAGCTCTCCCATGCTGATCCTGGTTACTCCTCAGCGCAGATCCTGCACAGGCCCTCACCCTGTCTGTGCACAGATTAAAAAACTGGTCTCTTCCCTCCATGACAAGAGGAAGAGGGTGGGGGCTCCCAGCCTTCATCACAAAAGGCTTCCAAGAAACCTGAAGCAACTGTGTTCTGGGGTTCACACTCACAGAGGAGAGAGCAGCCCAAGGAAGATGCACTTAGCCTATGGTGACCCACCCATGCAGCCACCACGCAGAAAGCTGTGCCCCATTGAAAACATCTCTCTGATTGGCTCCCTGAGTCTGTTGATGCCCCGTGGCTCTTACAGACCGGCTGGCCCTAGGGCTGTCTTGTTTCTCCCTCTGATCGGACTCCCTAAACAGCAAGTCCATTTGGCACTAGGATTCCCTTCCTTTCCTTTCCCAGGAAACCAATCACAGTGGGGGTCTCTGGTAAGAGCCTTTGGCCGTGGGGGCTGGGGTGGGAGAAAGACGCAGTTTACACCGAACACCTGCTTGTGCCTTTGAACTTGGTACTATGTGCATTGCACACGAATTACTTATTTAAGTGAAACAGCACACACAGGTCCACCTCCTTCCCCTCGTCTTGCCCGCCTTCCAAGATGTAGGTATGATGGCGATAAGATAGGTCAAGGGCAGGGCAGCCTGCAGCCTGGGCAGGTCAGTCTCTACATAACCAAGTGAGTGAAGGAAGTGATCTCCCACACACGGAGCTCTCGTGGGTCTGAGACTCTCCTGCAATCTATTCTCAGGCTCTCGGTTCTGAGTCAGGAAGCAGCAGTGGGCTCAGGGGCCGGAGCCATTGCTTGAGACGCTGTGTGGCTCACCCTCACCAGCTCCCCATCCTGCCTGGTTCCCTCGGCTGGCTCGGAGAAAGGTCACCAACGAGGCAGGGAGAGAGGGGACAGATGCCCAGTGCCCAGAACTGAGTGGCAAAGTAAAATTTCAGATGATGGGTTCTTCCACTTTGGTTCACAGAAATGGTAGTCCATGCCAGTTACAGAGAACGTGTCTGTTGAAATGAGTTTTCTGAATATAGATCACTTTTGAGGCAGATCTCTGCACTGATAATGGAAAGAAGTGAAACAGTCCCATTTTTACCACTTTCAGTCGCCATCTCTATAAATTCAGGCGAAGAATGGAACAAAGTGTTCTGTAACATGCTGCCCAATGTAGCAAATAAATGACTTCAGTGTGTGGTTATCTTTGCTGCAGCCTTTTCTCGGGCTGGATCAATGGATTATCCCTCCTAGCCACTTGGAGTTGATCTCTGAGTCTTCATAACATCGGAAAGTTCAGGTGTTACTGTGTTCATTTCTCCACAAGCCACCTTATGACACACCCAGAGAAGAGGGACGGCTGTGTCTTTGGGTCCGTCCCGGCCAGGCCCTTTCAGTCTGTAGGCACAGGCCGCCCACTTAACCTGGACACTCTTCTCTAGCCTCTTGTTCCGGAGTTGGTGTCAGGGATGTTAGGGAAGTGTAGTTTCATGTGTGGCCTGGAGCGAACTTCAGGCTCTGCTGGCTTTCAGCTGTGTTTCCTGGTGTCCACCCATGGGCATTGTGACTGGGAGTGACTGTGGCGCCATGCCTGGGGAAAGTACCCTGCCTGCCCCAGTGTCTGAGCCTGCAGGCCTCCTGGCCCCCAGCATGGAGAAGGTGACATGGGGCCCCCATGAGGATGGCACTGGGCATCGCAGATGAGGGCGGGACCCACGAGTTCCATTGTGGAAGGAAACTTGAAACAAGCAGGGCCCAAAGGGGACTAGGCTGGAGAAGGGCTTTCCCCCTTTTTGCCCAGCAGAGGGCACAGTCAGCACCTTCTCATTTGGAAGGAAATCAGGACCAAAGAGGGCGCCTCCAAACTCAGTGGGAACTCTCTATGGGACTCAGCAGCTTTTTCTCTTAAAGCTCCGGAAAGGAGCGAGCCTCCCGGTTGGAGCTGATGCTTCTGATGAAGGCAGGTGCTCACTCAACACTGATGGCCATTCAAAGATTGGTTTGTTTATAAAGTGCCCCTCCACCCCCCCCGCCCATAAAGACGCTCAGGTCCTTGTAAATATAGAGACTATGCAGCAGCTGAGACAGAAGCACAGCTACACAGGGGCTCCCTCTTGGCACTGCCTCTTGGAAACACACGATAGGGTCTTCATCTCAAATTCTACCTCATGGGGCTCCCCTCTGAGGACTGACAACACGGGCACAGAGCTATGGCTCCCGGGAGCTTCATTTGACAACGGCGGCCAGAGGGGAAGTTAGTGGTTACTATTTAAGGTCATCCTAGACTTCCAGACAGATGGGTTTACAAAAGGCCTCCAGACCCCAACCTGACATGAAGGAGGTTTGCCGCTGGATCGTATTTACACCCAGAGACCAAAAGAACATGCCTAATCACACTGCACGCAGCCTGGCTCAAACACACTGAGCTGGTCCACGCCATCAGCAAATCCCAGAGGACTCCCAAAGACTCCAGGGAGAGAAGCCAACTCCTGTGGGGCCCAGTCAAAACCTGGCCCTGGCGCCACACAGAGCACACGGTGGGAGGAACGCAGCTCTCTGTGATGCCACCAGCAGGCCAGCCAGAGCCCCATGGGGCATTTACTTCTTTGTCCACGGCATATGTCATAGCTGTCCTCAGGGTGCCCTTACCAGTCAGCTCAAACCCATCTGATTTGGGGTTAGGAGAGAACGCACCTCCACTTCCCCAAAAGGCAGCTGGAGTCATCAGATGAGACCACCTTTCTCCTTCTCCTTTGAAAGTCCATGCTCTTTCTGTAACCTCAAGCCTCGGTGGCTGAGTGACAACACAGCAGGAGCAACAGGGACAACCATATGTCTTGCTCGTGTACCAGTCATTGGAATCGAGCTGTGATTTGAAAGGGTCTCTCATTCTTTGCCTCCCTAACCTCACCTCCTCTCCAGAAAAAACCAAATGCCTTTGAAAACTCTTAGGAGCACAAAATTCCCATTGACAAGAACAGAAGAACCTTTCCCAGGCCCCGACAGGCAAGAGTTTCTTTAGCCGGCTAGAATGCTCGGTGCATTTGGTGGTTTATCCTAAATGCCTGCTGGGAAGGCTGGGGAGGTTGGCCTTACAGCATGCCCTTCCCCTGCAACAGTGTGTGCGTGCGTGCCGAAGAGGGTGGTTCTCAGTCCTCATCGCCCACAGAACCCCACTGGGACCAGGGCTCCTCCTGGCTCCCTCCCCTCCTCCCTCTGAGGTCAAGAAGAGGGGAGTCTCCTGACACAGCTTGCTCTGCACGAGGCTCATCATCTGCATCTCCTGGGGTGTCCGAAGGGTTCCTGGGGGAGACACGAGGCTCGCTCTGTCCCTGGCAACATCGCAGGACACGTCACCAGTCCCTTTGTGCCTCTCCTCCTGTCTCCCGCCCTCTCCAACTGCCCTTCAGAGCTCCAGAACTTGTGAGCGTCAGTGACACGGGCTGTAGGTACCCTGGAGGCCAGAGCCTGTGAATAAGTATTCTTTGAAAGGAAAGTTACTTTTTCTTTGAAAGGAAACTTTTTCTTTGAAAAAGTTACTTGTAGGGGCAGAGAGAAGCCAACCTAACAGCCACCGAGAGGGGACCCAAACAAGGGAGCTACGATGTGAAAATTCTTTTCCTCTTTCGGAATGTTTTCCTTACCATTCCGAAGGTAAACTGAGAGGAAAACTAGATCGCAGAGAAAAGAAAACCATTTGTCACACACAGAGCTGCAGAGTTCCCGGTGCACAACTGTTGATATTTTGGAGCTTTTCTTTCAAGTATGGGTTTATGGAGAGGCGCATATACACGTATTTTAGATGGTGGTGTTAATCGGCACATTAAATGAACGTTTTTCACTTAGAAGATTCTTTCTGTTACTATGTGGTCTTCAGAAGCATCATTTTAATAGCTCTCTCTCACATTCCACAGAGTAGGATGTGTGTGCACTATACCTAACACTATCTTGTTGTTGGACCTTTGCTTTCTATTTTTCACTATTTTGATTAATCTTGAGACATATCTTCTGATGAAAATTGCTACTTTTTATATGCTAGATGAGAGTTCCCTTAGAAGAAATAATTAGATGTGATATCATGGAATTGAAAAGTGTGAGCAATTTTTTTTGGCTTTTGCGATCAAATTAATTTGCAAAAGCGCTGCATGCATTTACAGTGCGCTGGCAGTGTCAGAAAGCGCTGGTTTCAGCACGCCCTTGCTAGCGTTGGCTATTAATTAGAAAGACTAAAGCATTGTTATTAGTTCAATAGGCAAAACGGAATTTAATTATTACTTTAATTTAGATTTTTGATTACCAGTGATATCGCATGTTCCTTCATTGCCTGTATTTTAGTCTCCTGCTTCCCCCTTGTGACTTAGTTTTTATAATCTCTGATATGGATTTATTTCAATTCAAAGCAAAACAAATATCTTTTGGGTGCCAAGCCCACTCCCCCCCCACCCCGCAAAAAAAAGCTGCAATTTGAGAAAACACTAGGGAGTCTGCTTTTCCAGTCACAGAACTTCCTGTGTGAATCTACAGATTCAGATGTGCTATGAAAGATCTTTTATGGTGGGAATGGGAAAAACTCACAGAAGCCAATGACATTGTCCCCTAGCCCTTCCAGATGGCCGCTCTTCTGAGACATGGCGGGTCCCTCAACCCCAGGAGATGCTCAAGAGAGCGCCCCCATGCTACTTATGGTGATAATGATGATTTCGGTCCATTTCTAAGCTCTCTAAGTACTGAGGAAATAAAAATTGTTGTGTAGTTGGTCGGAGGTGTTCTTATTTGGGAGAAATCTGAAACAGGAAGAGATTGGAGTGGTGGGCTGGGCTGTCCTTTCTCTCTGGCGTGAATCGAAGGGACTTAGACCTCCGCTTTGTGGAAGACAGTGGCGGATTGTTTGTCTCAAGTTTGCTTCTGCATCAGTGAGAGGAGCGATAAAGGTCCCTGTTGTTTCCTCCCCTCAAGGTCAGTGATAAGACAGGGAAGGAGGAAATGAATGGATAATAATTGCCAAATGAAGTTCTACACTTTCAATTTTCAGTCCAGCTGGTGTCTCTTAGTGCTGATCCTCCACCAGGGGTCATTTTTGCCTACCAGGGGATATTTGGCCTCCCAGGGGACATTGGGCAATGTCTGGACAGATTTCTCATTGTCATGACTCGGGGGTGGTGGTTGGCTAGCATCTAGTGGATTGAGACCAGGGACACTGCTAAACGTCCCGCACAGAACATGGCAGCCCCCCACAACAAAGACTTACCTGGTCCAAAATGTCCACAATTCCCTTTTGGAAGCCCTTTTACCAGTTTCAGTGTTCACAAATGATAAAATATTACTTTACTGTAAACCTCTGATTTTTGTCATAATTCAACAACAGGCCTTTATCTGTAGGTATCTAAGTTTTTCTTAGTGCTGAGCACTGGCTCAGTATTTAGCATAGCTTATTTTCACCCCAAGCCTCCTACCTGAAGCAGGAACGCATCGTCGACTTCATGATTGCGTTGTTAGTGATGGGCTAGGTAAATCAGGCTCTTTCTAAATTAGATTTGAGGCAGACCCCTAACTCACTGCTTGGTTTGGGTAACGTTAAATGTTAAAGATGCACCATCTCCACACCTGTTCCTCCGAAGGCAGATGTTAATCAAAATCACTAACTGTTTTCGACAAACACTTCAGGTGCTCAGGGAACCACGTCCTTTATTATCTGCAGCTCCTCACATGTGCTAGGTTCTGTCTCCTCTCCTCTCTATTCCATTCTACATGAATTCAGCAGAGGGCATTGCATACCTACTGTGCACCAGCATAATCCCACGGCTTCGCTAGGCGTCCTTCATTGTTCAGCTCCTGGGACGTGGAAAACACCCTTCTTTGGCTTTACCCCACTTTTAAAGGCCAAATCAAAGCCACCTGCTCAGGGAGCCAGTAGTAGGTGGCCCCCACTCGCTGTCCTGAACTTAGTGAGTCAGTTCTCACAGTCCAGCACAACTCACTTTCATCCTGTGTCCTTTCTTCCTTTAGGAGTATTCCCTCCATGAGGAGCACCGCTTTCCTTAGACCCAGTGAAGATGAAGGCTTTCTTCCCCTCCATGGAGTTAAGAAAGGCACTTCGACAACACAGTCATTTTCTTTCCAGGAAGCATAATTCAGCACCTTGTCATCTTCCCCAGAATGATTCCGGGAAGCCATCTGCTAGGATGATTCCTCCAGGCTGCACGGAGCTGTCTGAACTCACCTTTGGGCCGATGAAAGAGACCCAGAAATGGGGCAGAACTTAACATTTAACATTTAAAACAGACCCGGTGGCATTTTCTTAAGATTTAGCCCGGGGTCAGTACTTAGTCCCCGTGGTCCAGGTCAGCATCCGAGGGGCTTTCGCTGGCGGTTCCCCACCCTGCTGCAGCCTGTCTTTCTCTGTTTTCTGCTTTGGATTTCTCTCCTGCAGCAACAGCAAGGTCTGGCTTCTGCCCCAGAGAACAGTTGCCTGCCTTTCCCACTCCCACCGGTGGGTAGTTACCCCCTGCCAGCTTTAGCACCTGGGAGGGCTTCCAGGCCGGAAGCGGGCAGCAGAGCTACCAGGAAGCCTTGGAAAGGTCAGTTATAATTTCGTGCTGAAGTCCTAATTTAAAGGAGTTATAAATCAGCGCTGGAAATCTGTCTTAGCTTCCGTCGGCAGTGCGGGCCTTCCCGGGAGCCTCTTCTTGCTTCTTGCTCTCCTTACGAGTTGGTGGGGGGGGCCGCTGTGGTACTGGGAGGATTCAGTAGAGAGGGTGAAGGTCCTCAGAGTGGGTTTAGGATGTGAGAGGCGCCCTGAGAGCTTGAGAATTGCCCTACAGAAAGAGATAGAAGCCATCCAGTGTCCTTCCAGACGTTAGGTGGAGGCAGACTGTAGAGAGAGGCAGAATGGCGCCCAGTGCCATAAACTTCCTCGCCATCTCTGCCTTCGATCTGAGGTCAACAGCCTGGAGAGGCTGTGTTCAGCATCGAGGAGCAGAAGTTCTCAACTCTTTGTTTATAAGCAGTGCCTGAGGCTCTTTATTAAAACGCAGAGTCCTGCCTCACTCCCCAGGGTTCTGAATCTATAGGTCCAGACTCAGACCCAGGAATGTGCATTTTAGACTTGCTAAGTCTCTGTGGATCGCACCATGAGGAGCAGGAGACTTGCTCTATTGCAGGCACCCTGCAGCCCCGACATGCTCGGTTTTGCGGTGGTCTTTTAATGGGAAAGGCAGAGATGTACCTATTGTATAAAAGGTAAAGAAGTGTCCCTTTTTAATCCTGGCCCTGCCCTGTGAGGCCCTGAGGGAGACATCTCCTTAAGTCCTATGCCCGGGTGCCCAGCTTGTCTTACACTCATCCTGGCCCTGCCAGTCACCGGCTCTGAATTGTTATTCAGGTGGGGTACCACGGTGGGGTGCAGTGCGGGACCTGTTGGAGGACAGGATGGCATGTGAGGCGACTTGAATCTTCTTTACATTTGGCTACACTGCCTGCTGAGCAAGTTGAAGTGAGCAGGCAGCCGGCCAGAGAAGGACAGGAACCCTTTTTGTGCCAACAGAAACCATGGTGGAATTGAGCTAGAAATCAGTAACCAAAAAGTAACTGGAAAATCCCTACCTATTTGAAAATCAAACAATATACTTACAAAGAGCCAGTGGGTCAGAGAAAAATTACAGTGAATATCAGAAAATCATTGAATTGAATGATAGTTAAAATGCGATGTGTTAAAACATGTGAGATACAAATCAATGTATTTATAAGGAAATTGATAGCCTCGAGCACATATATCAGAGAAGAAGAATGGTTAAAAAACGATGATTGGGACTTCTAGAGTGGCTAAGTAAAGGGACAGGGTGGGTTTGGAGCCCAAGCACCCTCGTTTCCAAAGCAGTATTACTTTTGACCTGTCTGACGGTTCCCTGAAGAGCTCCGTCTGCAGACCTGGTCTTTATTTTACCTAACGCAACGCCTACTTTGTGCAAATAGCTCTATCCTCAGGGCATTTACTTTTATTTTTCAATATTGGTAATATCGCCGTTTCCTGAGGCAGTGTTACCAACTGGACCTAATAAGAGGCTGATTGATAACTTAAAAGGAGAAGCTGGAGAACAAGACAGAAGCTTTAAAAACTCTAACATATTCCTGGGAATGGCTGTGCATGTGCCCAACAAAGACCCAAAAGGCTGTAATCATCATCCACCTTGGGCTGACTCTGAGGGCCTGCACAGGCAGGAAGTGCAGGTGCAGGCAGAGTTGCAAAGTGTGTGTGTGGGAGCATCGAAGGCACACCCAACATCCACACACGCCAGCCCCTCAGCAAAGGAAGGGAGACTTGTCCGCTCGTGGAGGTGTCTCAGTTCAGTCGTTAGCTGACCACTGAGCGAACCAAGCACACTTCAGTGACTACCCGTGACCGAAAACACAGGCTTTTCAGAATTAGTCCAGAAAAGTCGCTCAACAAATAAAGAGCAAAACAACAACAAAAGCAAATAACAACAAACCTGAGGAAGGGAGATCTCCTTTCCAGGATTGCCATATTATATTATTTGTAACATAACTGAATTATTTAGGACTGTGTTAGTTAAAATTATATTATTTATTTTTAGAGAGAGGGGAAGGGAAGGAGAAAGAGAGAAAGAGAAACATCAGTGTGTGGTTGCCTCTCACGTGCCCCCGTCTGGGGACCTGGCCCACAGCCCAGGCATGTGTCCTGGCTGGGAGTTGAACTGGCGACCCTTTGGTTCACAGGCCTGTGCTCAATCTCCTGAGCTACACCAGCCAGGGCTAAAATTATATTATTTTAGTGTCCAATTTCAATAAAAACTTATGAGGCATGTGGAGAAATAGAAAAGAATTAGTGGTCCCTAAATGGGAGACTGGCAGTCAATGGAAACTATTATTCTGAGTTATTCTCTTTTTGGTTAGAAACTGTCCCTGAAGGATTCCAGATGTTGGACTTACTAGACCAAGATTTTAAATCAGCTATGACAAATATGGTCAAGGAACTAAAGAAAACCATACCTAAAGAATGAAAGGAATGAGAACGTTGTCTCACCAAACAGGGGATGGCAATAAAGAGATAGAAATGTGTATATATATAAAAGAACCAAATAGAAATTCTCAAGTGGAAAATGAAAAATGGAGGGAATCAATAAGACTTGAACTGGCAGAAGAAAGAACCAATGAACTTAAAGACAGCCCATTGAGGTTACCCAGTCTAGGCAACAGAATGAAAAAGAATGGAGACAAATGAACTGAGCTGCAGAGACCCGTGGCAAATTATCAACTTACTAACATCATATTACACAGGAGTCCCACAAGGAGAGGAGGCAAAGAAAGAATATTTAAAGATATAACAACCAAAATGTCTCAAATCTGAAGAAAAACTGCCTCAAAGCTGAATATCCAAGAAGCTCGGCAAACTGTAAGTGGTGTAAATGCCAAGAGAGCCACATCTAGACACATAACAGTCAAAGACAGAGAGAATTGGGATGGCCACAAGGGAAGTGATTCATCACATACACAGTCCCCACTGAAACATGATTTCCCAGAAGTCTGCTCTGGACACAACCTGGACAGAATGTGATGTAACAATCAGGAATCGCTGAGGTCAGAATGGACAATGGAGAAACCTGTCAGACCTTTCTGGTTCTCTCTCCAGTCCTGAAAGCCTCTCACTTGAGGCTCCGTCTTGGTCCACTCCTCCCTGTGAGTTAAGACTGAGAGGGGTCAGGGGGGTCCTTGTGAACAGTGTTGGGGGGTCTGTGAAAACGCCATCACTAAGCATCTGACCAACAATGACTGCCTGGCCTCTGAGAGCTGTGGGACTCGCCCACTTGGCAGACAGCTAAGCGGTGAGTACCTGTTGGCTTTAGACCGAATATTGGTTTCAAGCATAGCGTGACACGGAACACCGTCCCTAAAATAAGTTCCTGGTCTTCAACTATGATACTGGAGATTAAGCATGTTACTTTGATTCGTGAGTTTAAATCCACGTAGATGCACATTTACCACTTTGTATTGTACTTTATATCTAAATACACAGCTACATATTTGATGTTGAACTTATTATCTTTCTCCAAGATCATTTCAGTGGTAAGGAGAAAGATTTGGAGATGAATTTTTTTTTCTGACATTCTGCCCCAGGAGGCTGCCATTTGTTCAGCTGACATTTTACTGAACATTTGTTATGTGTGCCAGACGCTGGATGTAGAGCGGGGGTGGGGGTGGGGGGTCAAAAGTGCCTGGTGGGGCAGGAGGGGCTTCTGCTGTCTGAACTTGAGGCGGAGTCAAGGGAAGCTGTCTGTCTAGGGCAGGTTACTTCTGACGTGAGTCTTGGGCAGTGAGGGGAAGTGAAACGGGTTCAGGCTAAGCTATCCAGCGAGAACAGCATGGAATGGCAGTGAGGACGACTTTCCTGCTTGAGGAGCTCCAGACGGCCAGGTGAGGGGAGGTGGCTGAAGTGTCAGGCCGCACTGGGTGTAGGGGCAGTTCATGCTGGTCCTTGGCATAACCAGCCGGCAGTCTTCATCCACCTACATATTCTCTGAGCAGGTTTTAAACTGACTGAAGCCTCGGTTTTCTTAGTTACAAAAGGGGATGAATCAACATACTACCCACCCCACGGCATGGCTGAGAGAATTAAAGGGGCAGTGTAGGTAAGTGGCCCTGCATGAAAGGGATGAATGAGTGAGCAGGTCGTGATGTTATCACTGATATAATCAGAAAGCTTATTGCCATCAACAGCTACAGGCAGCCCTGGTCACCCTGCGGCTTTGTTCGTAGAGTTGCCTAATCCAATTCCTCAAACGCTTCTTTGGGGCCCGTGAGTTCTTCTCCCAGCAGAAAGAAAGCAAGGTAGCAGAATGATGAGGGGCCTCCCCACCTTACTTACCTACTAACAGTTATGCAAGTAGCAGGAATAAGACAAAGAACCATAATACAACAGATAACCTAAGTTCCAAAATTCAATGAAATTCAGTTCAGTTTGCAACGTCTGCATCATGACCTCCTATACGTGCAGCTTTCTGTTAAATGTCGGGTTTCAGGAATGGCAGCAAGGCTTGTTCACCCCTAATTTCAATCAAACGTGACAAGTAAGCAATGGGACAGTGCAGGCAGGGAGCACCGAGAAGGCGTGGATGAGCTTTGGAGGCCCAGGTAGCTTTCAGAGGGAAAGGAAAAGAGGGAACTGAAGCCCACGATGGGAGGAAAAGGTAACCATGACAGAGGACATAGCATGTGCCCTGGTATGGAGGCAGGAAACTGTGGCCACGTCCAGAGAACTGAATGTTGTACCTCGTTGTTACTGACTCTTAGATCTGGGCTTGAATGGAGATTGGATAACAGGAGAGAGAGACAAGCGGGGATCCAGTTACAGAGGGCCTACTAAGGCATTTGGATTGGATATTTGGGCTGTGGGGCTTTGAAGGGTTGGAAGCAGCAGAGGGGAGACAGGACAGTGCTCAGAAGCACCCCTAGGGCGATGCATCAGGGAAGATGGGAGGGTGAACTCTATACCAGGGACCAGTTGGGCTGCTTCCAGCATCCTGGCCTGAACTGGCCACTGTCAAGGAAGTGGAGCAGGTGCTGTGGGTTCAGGAATCATTAAGGATCTTCCCTGGCAGGGCTGGATGATGGATTCAAAGTCTGGCGAGGGGGAGGAAGATGTCAAGGAGGAGCTCCAGGCTCTGGCTTGTGTGATTGGGTGGATGGCAACGCCACCAGCTGCTCACAGGGCAGCCACCCTCTCTTCACCACACACACACACACACACACACACACACACACACACACACGTGCACTGGCTGTGTGTCCTTCCTTCTCGCCCACATCAGAAAACAGAAAAAGGAGAAGTTCTGCTAATCCAAAGGGACTCATGTGCTCTGCTTGGCCAGACCCTGGCAGCTACTTACAGAAAGCTCAGAATGGAAATCAGTGCCCTGGTCACGAGTGCATGCCCTTTGTCTCACCTGTACGCCAACCGCTTTCCCACACCCAGCCCTTTTCATCCCTTGGCCCACCTTTGTGTTTACCAGTCTTTTCGGGTGTTTCTGATACCTGATCTCTCAAATACATGGTGAAATTTGGAAATCTCTCATTCTCTCCCTCTTTTCCTCTCCTCTCTCCTCTCCTCTCCTCTCCTTTCCTTCCTCTCCTAGTTGAGAAGCACTTTCCTTGTTCCCTGAGATTCTGTGATGTTAGCAGCCTGGAGCTTGACTATATCAACAACAAGTTCAGTGCAAAGCCATGGCAACCAAGTATGTTTTTCCACCAAAGCTTGTTCCTCAAACACTACCAAGGGGACAAAAAAAGAAATGGTTGGTTACATTTTCCCAAATCAAATGGTACATACTCAAGGGCTCATCCTTGGCAATGCAATACTCACGGACGTGTTCTCTCTGGTGCCCCCTCAGGTTCTGACCAGCTGACCTGGATTGGCCAACGGCCCTGTGGTCCATCATGGCCAACCCACTATCCTGGCTGAGCAGGAAGATGTCTCTCTTCAAGGTGTGTAAATGGTTGGGACTTGATTGCTTCCGGTCACTGCTGGGCTCCTTGCCCAACATGCGTCGGAAGAAACGAATTGACAAGCTGCAGAAGGAAAAGGCTTTTCTGGAAGAGATAAGAGTTTTCCGTGGGAAAATAGAAGACTTCAGGGCAGAGATGTGGCATTTCCGAGGCAAGATTCGTGCTTTCCAGAACCAGGTCTTGAGCTCTTGGGAAGAGGAGAGACCTTTCTGGGAAGAGGAGGAAGCCTTCTGGGAGGAGGAAAAAGCCTTCTGGGAAATAGAAAAGTCTTTCCGGGAAGAGGAGGAAACCTTTTGGGAAAAGCACTGTCTCTTCTGGAAGGAGGACAAGGCCTTGCAGGACATAGATCTGTACCTTCTTCAGGAGGACAAGGCTCTGTGGGAAGAAGGGAAGGCTCTGTGGGTCGAGGAGCGGGCTCTTCTGGAGGAGGAGAAGGCCCTGTGGGAAGACAACAAGTCCCTCTGGGGGGAAGAGCCTGCCCTCTGGGCAGAGGAGAACATGCTCTGGGTAGAAGGCGGTCGTCACGTTGCTGAGGAGCAGATGCGTGAGGATGGGCACCACGGTGCGCATGGGGGGCTACGGTCACTTGCCTTCTCCCGGAGCCGGGCATGAGCACAGGAGGCGAGGACCCATGGAGCCAGACTCTGCTAGATTGGGATTCGAGTCTGGGGTGACCCCACGAGCCGGAGAAAATAGGCACTTATTGGTCTCCTTGCTCCAAAAGATCTAATAAAATCCTGAGGAGAGATTTGGAAAACCAACTTCTTCAAAGAAGGCCAGGTCCCCTCTTCCGAGGTTGCATGATTCTTGGAGGTCGTAGTCCCATCCTCCAGGTATATCGCTGGCTGTAGAGCTCGGCCCCAGGAAGCTCTCCGTGAGCCTGGAGTGTGTGGGCACAGGTGACAGAGATTGTGGCTCTCCTTTAAGTCAGAATGGGGGGGGCAAGGAGAAGGGGAGGCTCAGACAATGCCAGCTACAGATGCACAGGGACATAGGGGCTGAGATCGTGGTGCCCCGTCACTCCGTGTCTCCTCCACTCTGAGCAATCTGGGAGGCCAGGAGTGGGCTGACAACTTTCTAGAAAAGCCCACCACACCATGAACAATTCACTGAGGTCTCATTCGCACCTGGAAGGCCATTTAGAATGCACAGGCTGAGTCTTCTAATGGTCCACTTGCCCACAGTGCCTAGTTTCCCCCTCACTCCCTCAATTGCCCTCCCCGTGCAGCGTGAGAAGGGGGCACGAGGTAGGGCTGAGGCTCTCCCTTCCCTGAGGGTGGAGTCACAGCGGACCATGCAGGACACTCACCTGGGAGCTGTCTCTGCCCCGGACATTCCCATTCACACGTCTCACGATGCCTGCATCTCTGCATCATCAATGCCTTTGAGTTTCCCTCCTTCCAGTCATTAAAATCAAAATGCCCCAGGAAGGCAATACATTAAATGAAGATACATGAGTGTGGTCAGCCATTTACATGCCCAACTTTATTAGGAGGTCTTTAAGGACATGGGTACGAAGATGACCACCAGGTGGGCGCTAAGAAACATCAGGGCCAACATCTCACGCTTTCCCTCTTCTCGGGCCTGGTCCTTGTTGTCGTTAACGCATCGACTCACCTCACCTGTGTGCACCCCTTCTACTCAACAAGCACTTTCCCGATTGCCAACTCATGTAACCTTCAGCACAGCTCTGTGGGGGGACAGGGAAGGCACATGGACCCATTGTACAGATGAGGAAACAGACGCAAAGTGACTGTATAAGTAGCAGAGGGAAGGGCCAGGACTAGAACTCGCATGGTCAGCGTCCTGGGTGACGCAAGGTGGCTTTAGGGTAGCCCAGCCAATAATGGTGTCGGGGTCAGATAAAGCACTCTGGAGCTCACGGTGGTTTGGGGTAGTAGAGGGAAGCTAGGGAGGGGAGAAAGGACAAGGTCCATCTAGGTGTACGGAGCAAACACTCCTGGTCACAGGAGCTGGCAGGCCTCTGTGCTCAGGTGTGCCCAGGCATCGCACTGGGGAAGCAGGGGTTCTGTGCGAGGCCTCTGAGTCCCAGGAGCAGGCTTCGCCACACACCTGGCCTTGCCTCCTCAGCTTCCAGTGGGGTTTTTTTTTTTTTAAAGATTTAGGGAAGAGGGGAACGGAAGGAGAAAGGGAGAGAAACATCAGTGTGTGGTTGCCTCTTGTGTGCCCCCTACTGGGGACCTGGCCCACAACCCAGGCATGTGCCCTGACTGGGAATTGAACCAGTGACCCCTTGGCTTGCAGGCCAGGACTCAACCCACAGAGCCACACCAGACAGGGCTAGCCTCCAGTGGGTTCCGGGCAAAGTCAGCTGCTGTAGGAACAAGAAGCTGGTGCAGAGAATCCAATTTCCGGGGGAGCAGGTGGGGGCCCTCCCTCAGGGAGACCCATAGAATGGATGGTGCACAGGGTGAAAAGGAGCCCCAGTGCGGCAGGAGCTGCAGATTCGCTAATCCCCAGTGATTCTGCCCCAAACAAAAGCAAACGGGAGATTATTGGTCCTCAAACCAAAAGATGTAAAGCAGGTGGAGGCAGGCAGTGGGAGCGTGCTATGCGGGAGGGCAGCTTCCAAACGCTGGGCAATCATCACTGCCATCACACACACAGAGGCAGGTCTCTCCCCAGCCTCAGGCAGAGTCACTGAGCTCCACCGAGGTTTCCTGGGCCGTCTGTGGCTTTAGACACAGACAGACTTCTAGGAACAGCTCAGCTGCTCTGCTTTAATCTCCTGGCGGGGGGTGGGGTGTCTCCCTGTGCTGTTTCAGGGTCCTGCTCGCTCAGCTGGGCCCCAGGTTCATCTTCATTCCAGGCTCGCAATGCAGACACTGGCAGATGGAGGGTGCCAGGCAGTGTGTCTGTAGCTGTAATTGATACCTAACCACGAAACTCACCCTGAGGAATTGTTACCTTCCCCCAAAGCAAGAGCCCACCTGGAAGCTCTTACCTGAACTTGCCAGAAGAGGAGCAACAGCACTTTAGAAACACAGTGGGTGGTCCTGGGAAGTGGGAGCTGCCCATGGGGACATCATCCACACCTGCAGGCTGTGGGTAGGCGCATCAGACCCACCACGCATGCTCGTCAGAAAGGCCAGTCCTGGGCCCCGCCTATGGAGTGAATCTCTGGGGCCAGGACGCAACACCTGCATTTTTAACACGTGTTCTGGATTATTCCTATGCAAACTAAATTCTGGAAACCACTCATAGGTAGTAGAAAGAGCACTGGGATAGAAGCCACAGGTCCCGATTCGGTCTCCAGCCCGTCACTCGTGGGTAAGAGATGAGCACACAGGTTGAGCCGCCATTGGCAGCTGCAGAAATGGTGGACATCTGGACTAAAGACACTTCTGTCTGGCGAGTGTCAAGAACTTGGTTTGAAATGTGGAGCTTCTCCTGAGAAGTTAGGATGGGGAAGAACAGTTCAAGGTCCTCTGTCCTTTCTCTGTAGCCCAGGCACAGCCCACCTGCATGTGGAGGTGTCGCCCAATCAGAGCACCTGCCTCCTGTTTGCTGGACGTGCAGGACAAAGGGAGACCAGGTATCGAAGAGGTAGCCCCTGAAGTGATGCCTCAAAGTCCTTGCTCGCTCACTGCAATCTGTGCTAGGCATCTCCTCTCAGAAGCCTGGGCCCCCCGTAGGGGACAAAGTTGCACTCAGCATAGTGTAAGAGATACAAACTTCAAGTAAGAGAAAAATATTCAACTGGAAAAAAATTTGCCATGGATCACAGACCAATGACACACCGAAAAACCCTGCTCTAGTTAACTTAGATGTGCTACAACCTTCTTGACATATCTGTACATTTCCTGAGAGGGAGCAGGTGCCTAGAGACGCCGAAGCAAGCTCTCTGTTCTTCCCAGGGTGAATGTGCCTAGCTCTCCTCTTTGGGACTTGGGACATAGTTTCCCGTTTAACTCAGACCCAGGAGGGCAAAGGCTCCTGCATAACTCCTTGCTGTTCTCAGTCCTGGAAGCAGCGTGAGAACGTGAATGGACTTAGCTCAGGGGTCATACAGGGGGTCCTTGGTGCCGGGGGTACCCCCATCGCTTACCAGAGGGTGGCTCTGTGTTTCCTAAGGTGCCTCTAAACAAATCACCACAAGTGTGGTGGCTTAAAACAACAGAAATTGACTCTCTCCCAGCTCTGGAGACCAGGTGTCCGGAATCAAGGTGGTATCAGGGTCAGGTGCTGGTGGCCCTGGGGGACAGTCCCTTCCAGGACTCTATCCTAGCTGCTCTTGGCTGCTAGACTACCGCAAAATCATTCCAACCACCACAAAATATTCCTAATAAGACCCATGAGATCCAAAACAACCAAGGAGCAGAGGGACGCAGTTGGCTTTTGCCTGCAGCGTTTTGAAATTTGCCATGAGGTTTTTCCCCTTCTTAACTGCGTTGGCACCAGAGACACCTTGCGCACCCTAGGTTCACTGCGGTGTTATTCACAATAGCCAACCGTCAGGAGGGGGGCCTATTGAAGGGGCAATGCAACAGAATGAATCTCCTGGAACGACTGTAATTATATCGTCTGCCTGCTCTCACTGCCAGCCACGGCGTGCGTTTAGGGAGCTGTTCCATGGTGGGCGGGGCCTGAGTCCCTCTCTCCCTGGGTTTACAGCTGCATTGCAGGGGCAGCTGAAAACAACCCAGACCCAGGCCAGGCTGCACCCAGGCGTGGATGCCTACAGTCCAGGCGACAGGCACGAGGCAGGCCCACCCCGGGTCTGCAGCCATTCTGTGCATGTCCTGCTGAGGACAGGGTCCTCCCTCCAGGGCACCTAGACAGCCAGGAAACACAGCCTGGCCCTGGCAACTGGCATTTGCTTCTGGAAAATGTGCCCAGGGGACTAACGTTTGAAGTCTGGGGAAAAAATAGTGCTGCACAGGCTCTAAAGACAACAAGCAGCCCCGGCTGGCGTGGCTCAGTGGATTGCGTTCTGGACTGAGAACGAAAGAGTCCCCGGTTCGATTCCCAGTCAGGGCACAGGCCTGGGTTGTGGGCCAGGTCTCCAGTAGGGGGCGCGTGAGAGGCAACCGCACATGGATGTTTCTCTCCCTCTCTTTCTCCCTCCATTCCTTTCTCTCTAAAAATAAATAAATAAAATCTTAAAAGATAAATAAAGACAAGTAAGATCACCACAGTGCATTGTCATCAGGTGGACCCTGTTCGCTAGCACCCTTTACGCTCATTCCCCTAACTCCCCCTTGTCCCCGGCATCTTTCAATCTAGGAGAACGCATCCCATTGTCAGACAACCCCGCAACCGCCCGGGAGTATTCCACGCATGCTCCCCACGGGAGGAACTCTATGTTGGGGTTGTTAACAATAACTCGCTTCTGGAAGTGGCGAGCGTGGCCCGGGCGCTGTGCTGGCATGCACACCCGTAACTCCTTGTGGCCAGCGGACGGGGAGCTCCCTCCTCCTGCACTGATTTGAAAGTGCAGGGAGGCAGAATGCCACTCCTCAAAGGGGTGCGGCCAGGTTCTGAACGAGGTCTGCCCATCTCTGGGGTCGGGAGCAGGTAGCCTCTCCACCACTGCAGGGGCTTGGACGGGGCAGCCTTCTGGAACTCAGGGCAGGCTGCGGTGGAGCGTCAGGCTCAGGACCACCGGGAAACACCAGACCCGGACTGGTGCCCAGCGACTGGACAAAGACCGCTCCTTTGAAAGCAACCCGCGCAGTCCGTGAAGACTTAGAAGCCGACCCGTAAGAGGGTGCTTCCTCCGGCCCAGCCAAGGGACACACAGACGGTTTGTACCTGTCAGGATAGAAAGGCTGTGAGCTTGCCCCCTGGCCTCCTGCCTACAATGTAGCCACTGCCACCCACAGCAGCAGCTGCAGCTGACACCTGCTGAATGCTCAGGGTGTGCTTCCCCAGTGACCTGTTCTATTCTCACCATGACCCTGGGGCATGGAAACTGTGATTATCCCCATTTCGTCCAGATGACAAAGCTGAGGCCTCAGATCAGGCTGTTATTTTTTTGAAGTTGTGACCAGACCTAAAGACGACAGGACAGCTCATCCATGGCCTGTTGAGTTCGCCTGAACCCATCTTGCGTGAGGGTTTCCTATGGACTGCCCCCTCCTTCCTCTGCTCTCAGGACAGGAAAGAGGGCAGCGCTCCTCGGCGAATGGATGAGAAAATGAACAGTCTGGGGCCAGCGCTGCGCTGGACCCTGCAGGGGACAGAGGTCTGCCCAGGGGGTGGGCTGGGGGCCTTGAGCCCAAGCAAACACAGGAGTCTTAGAACTTGAAACAGCACTGTGAGCCCTTTTTTGTTTAATGTTCAAGCTTTAAAAAAAAAAAATCTAAACCTGCCAGAAGACACGATGAAGCTCAGGCACAGGTGATAAATAAAGGAAACTGTCACAGTGGAACTGTCCCAGCACTGTGTCTGCTCAGCTCAATGCAAACCAGCGGCTCCAAGCCTGGGCTACCAGCACACACGGACACATACGCCAGGCAAGGCGCCAGGCCAGGGCCGCACTCCGGCCCCAGGCTCTGTTCTGACCCTCCCATGCCCGTTTCCCTCACAATGACGTCTGTGTGAGTTTCCAGATGCATCGAAACCATCAGGAGAGCCAGGGCTCTGGCTGCACGACTGGCAGGTTGTTTTGGTCAGAGAGACACCTGCTGGCCCTGGAGATAAACCACACTGTCCTGCCACAGGACACCAGGCGAGCCCCGAGCTCAGCACCAAGGGGTGCCCAGGGAGCCCAGCTGCTTTGGCTAATTCGAGCACCCAGTGTCTCCTTTGTAGGGAGGGGGGTGTCCCCGGGAGGGGGGCACAATGGAATGGGCTTTGTGGCCACAGTCCAGCAGGCTTTAACGCCAGCCCGGCTCTGGGCCCTGGGCAGGTCCCTTCGCTCCCCTCAGCCTGGTTCTCCCCTCTGCAGGGAGGGGACAGTGACACATGTAGCTCTCGATGCCACTGAGGACCGGCTCTGCAAGGGCGACGGAGCCTCCTGCAGCACCCATGGTATTTGAACGTTGGCTCTTGCTTGCCCTTACTCAGAACTAGGTGCCCACCCATCTGGCACCCACTACAGACTCTTTCAAGTGGCTGCAATTTGGTCGGGGAACTGGGTCCCTGCGGGTAGGCCAGCTTTGCTCCCTGCATCCTGATAGGATCCACCTACAAAGGACACCCCCATGCCCAAAATCATGTTCATATGGTTTCCTCTTGGGGGCCAGGCCTGCGGGTATGATGGCAGCCTTAGGCCCCCTTTATCTATTTCTGTATGCTTAGGTTTTTGCCATAAGCAATTATTTTTCTATTAAGAAAAAAATAACCATTTCCTTTTCCGAGGCAAAAACGTTAAACTTCCATCAATTCCTGTTTTCCGCTTAGCCCTGGGATGGTTTTACATCGGTATTCATCCTGTGCAGCAGAGTAAAGGAGACTCTGGGGTTGGCAGGCGTTAGTTAGCGCGCTCACAGCCTTGCCTGCATTGCAGCCGCCGTCACCGCCTTCACACAAGGCGGGGGGAGCAGACAAGCAGACGTGCCCCTCTGGAACGAACCCAGACCAGGGTGCTGATTTCCCCGCCTACGCAGTCTGCAAATTGCAAAGTCGTGACTTAACTTCGCCCAGCTCCACAACCCTCTGCAGTACTCAGTCAGCGTTCCCACTCACCGGGGCCACCTGCAAGGAAGCCAGAGTCCGCACGGTGGTCACTTCAACCCTGTCTTTGTACGAGCGCTCCTGACTCCGTTTTAAGTGAACGGTGAAGAAAAAGTGCGCAAAAAATTAACTCCAGAAGAATTTTATATGCATTAGGGAATTTCCTGAAATACTGACATGAGGTTTTTTCCAGCGAAAAACAGCCTTGTCATTCAAATTATCTTCTTCTAATTAACCTCTGTGATTTTGCTATGCTGTATTTTATTAAAATAAAGGTCACTTTTATTGACCTTGGCTCTTTAGTAAAGCAGCAGAAAAATTTAGGGATTTATTATTTTTTCTGACATGCCAATTTCGTTGTCATTTAAAAAATACTAGAATTATTACATCTCCTTATTTCTGCACTAAGGTCTTAAAGACTAAAATAACTTGCCAGAAACGGACAGATGTTATGATTTATTCTGCTGCATGTAGAATCAAAGAAATTCACTCAACTTTTAGAAAGCATTTATCTTCTAAAGAAATCTAGTACCTTCCGAAGCGGGTATCAACCCTTCCTTTCCCAAATAAGACATGCCTACAACCTGAAATTCCCATACCTGGCATCCGGGAGCCAGGCATGCCTGGCGTGAAGTGTGACGGGGCATGCTAAGGGCCCTGCAGTGCACGGCACATGGTGTGAACCTGTGACGGGCTCCAGCAGGCGATCCAGCGGAGCCACCAGACTGTCAACCACCTCAGGGATCCTACAGAGAAGTACCGGTGTCAGCATGTGAGAGAGTGGGGTATCTCGACATCTGGTAAAGGATTATGTCACCAGTGTGCCCGTGGAACTTGTTGTTAGATCCAAGCTCTAAGTGACACAGTCTGTGCCAGGGAAGCCCTCATCACGTCTCAGCTGGCTGCGATACTCCCCGTGTAGGCCCGTGGTCCTGGCATCATCATTGATGGCGCCTCCTTTTGTTCTCAAGTCCCCTGGTTTGGATAATAAAGACCCTGCCCCCACCCCTTCCTGCCACCCCAAGATGCCCAGAGCCTTCCCAGCAGAGCCCCTGGGTCTAGGCTTTTCTACTATTTCCCTACCCAATCCTGCAGGGCCAAGGAAGCCAGAAAGAGACACCCGGATTAACACATGGGCATCTGAGAAGGACCTTTTGTAGACAACACCCCTGGACCAAAGAGTGCGTTGCCAGGGTAACTGGGGCTGTGTGCCCAGGGGGACAGATGCCCCAATACAGGTGACCCTTCAGAGGGCTTCCCACACACCAGTGGAGCAGGCATTGGGGAGAGGGGCTCACCCAGTGCTGGGGATGGCCCATGGGAGGGCTTGGCCAGCCATGGCCAGGACCCCACCTCTCTTTCCCCCACCGAAGGGCACCAAGAGCAAAGCCAGCCCCTCGAGGTTCTCCCTGAAGGTGGCGCTGCCCAGCTCCCACGGGGCTGCTCACTCAGAGAGGACCAGCCAAAAGCAGGTTTTTTTGATGAATAAAAAGCAGCTTTATTCTAATACAGCATAAGAAGTTTCTGAAGCAAGAACTGCTCTTATCTCCTACCCAACTTGAACATCTAAAAGTTTATTTTCTGTACAACACATAAATGTCTTCATGCTTACATAAACATGTGTACGGTCCTAAAAGCTTTTTAAAAAATCGATGCAACTAGAGTCTTCAGAAAACAATTAGCCCAGTTAGGTGACAAGACTCGTTCCCCAAATACAGCCAAGAACAAAGACAATTGGGGACCCATGGCAGGAAGGGGCTGGGGAGGAAAAGAAAGACCAAACAGAATAAAAACATAGCGCAACCCTGCTCTCGGGTTTTGGAGGGAAAGACCTGGCAAAACTAAATCAGATGCAAAAACAGAAACGAGTCATCCAAGGGAAGGGGACATGGCCTAGTGATCAAAGGTCATCCCATATCCACCCAGTGAGTACACCGTCCGGCAGGTCTTCCTTGTTCTTCCAGGTGCAAGGGGCTTGCTTTTCTGGTTTATTCTCATCAAGGAAAACATTCAAGGCCCAGCGGCGGCACAGAAAGACGTCAGAGCCCGCAGACCTGGACTCGGGCCCTGTTCCGGCATGTGTCCTGGCTGCGCGATCCGGGCAGGACACTCAGCCCTCGGAGCCTGCTTCCCGGCCTGTGGAGGGCGGACCGGAGTATCCACTTTGCTGGTTTGTTGGGGAGGATTAGAGGGAACTTATAAAGAGTACTCAACATTGCCTTGGAAAATAACTGACACTCAATAAATAAAATGATTTTGTGTCTGTGACAAGGGATTCTCCCTCAATTTAGACTAGGCAGAGAATTTAGAATTCTAAGATTCTGATCCCACGTCTCTTCCCACGCCAGCAACTGCAAAGTCTGAAACTAGCCACGTTCCTGTCCTTCCGTCGTCATGCAGTACAAAGAGCCACTCACTGAAAGGGACAAAAGGACTCTGCCTTTGGGAGGCCCCAGCCGTCTCCCTTCTAAAGCACCAGCATCTGGGCGTGCAGAAGCGGCAGGAGCTCGTGGAGAAGAGCTGTGGCTCCCTCTCACGTGGCATCGTTCCCTGGAGTCCCATGCCGCCAGTGCACACCTGATGTGATTTCTCATTTGGGCTCTGAGTGGCAGTCACACAGCAGACCACGGCACCGAGCCTCCGGGTGTCATGAAGGAGGTTCCTGCACATACAAGCCTCCCCCACAGGCTCCCGGGGCCCACACACGGACACTGCAGGAGGTGGGGTTTCTCAAGTCTCAGGCTCTGAGCCCCTCCCTCCAGCTGGGCAGCACCCGTATGAGGGGTGGGGAGCCCAGCCCCTGTGGAGAAGAAAGAGGCCCCTCAACGAGAACGATCTGTCCCAAGCCCAGAGGGGAAGCTGACCAGCCCTCCAGTGGGTGCAAGGATGCCTGCACCGCCGGAGCGCAGGGCACGGCAGCTGGGACAGCAAGGACGTCAGTCCCGCCCTGAAAGACGGTGAGGGTGCCCCCCAAGTGTCAAGGACAGAAAAGAAAGACACGGAAGCAGGGGAAACTGAAGGGCGCACGGGAGGTAAACTGGTCTTAGAGACGGGATGCTCGTGGGCATTGGAACGAAGAGGACGGCACCGAGGTCCCCGTGAGCTCTGTGGCCCAGCTCAGCTGTCTGGTCAAGGCGAGGTTTTCCTCATTTCCCCGGTAATCGTCCCTGAGGCTGAAGCAGAGGTCTGTGGGGAGGGCTGGCCATATCCCCCCGCCACCACTGCAGGCCAGCCAGGTCCTCAACAGGCCCCTCCCCCCCCCCCCCCCCCCCGGGCATGGCCGAAGCCTCACCCGGGGCCTGTGGGGTCCAGGCAGGTGGTCCTACCCAGGAGCTGCACTTGAGCAGTGCTGTGTGCCACAGGGGCAAAGATCCAGCATGACCAGGGAGTGGAAGTGCAAAGGCTTTGCCCGCCCTGCAGCTGGCTGCGGAGCTAGCCTGTGGGGCTGGAGCTGCTGGTCAGCGAGGACACGGGCCCCTGGGTGTGTGCCACACGAGCATGTTCAGATGCACTGCTCCTCGTCCTGGTCATTCAGGAGCAGAGACCACTTGTCCCCACTGTCCTTGGCCGCGGCGCTGTACTGAGGCGGCTTGTTGGACTTTAGGGAAGACAGAGACACCTGGCTGGTGTAGCTGACCTGGTCCCAGGGCGTGGCCCTGGGGGAGTCCCGGCAGCGGTCATCCATGCCGATGTGCATGCTGACCTGGGACGCGGTCAGGGGCTTCAAGCGGCCGTGGGCTTGGGCCTCGTACCTCTCCACATCAGGCTTCTTGTACCTGCAGAATGAGAGCCCAAGAGCGCCTGAACCACTCTGGATACAGACTTTCGCAGCCTGATAAAGGCCTCTCACCCGGGGTCCCAATAACACAGCGTCAAACCCCAGGGGCCGGGCGGACACCACCCTGTTTACACACCGCCTATCCAAATGGCCGGTGCCCAGCAGGCTGTTGCTGCCTTTTGTCAAATGAAAGCATGCCTAAGTAAAAGTAAACACCTATTTCACAAAAGGGAGCCTGTTAATACACAGTGGTCCCATGTCTACACACATGCCATCACGGGCCACACACACCGCTTCAGTCAGTAGTGGACCCACGCACGTGACACAGAGACCCCATGAGAGTCTAACGGAGCTGAAAACTTCCTGTCACCTAGATATGTCGCAGTCATCGTGATAACACAACACAACCTGTGACTCCCGTGTGCGTGGTGAGGCTGGCGTGGACACAGCGCCTGCGCTGCCTGCTGTTGTACGCGCACACAGTGCCTACGGTGGTGGAGTACAGGGAATGATACTGGGTGGCAGTGGCAAACGATCGTGTTCAAGGTCCAGAGATTCACCACACGACCCTTTTCGTTGTCCTTTGGGCGCGTGTGCTCTCTGCTCATGAAGAAAGCCTGCCGTACAGCCCTGTGGGCCTCACACTGGCAGCAGTAACCTCACGGTGGCCGCTCCCACCTACATCGCCTGAATTACTCCCGGGTTGTTCTGTGCGGTGACCTGCTGCGCAGGCGTGTGACCTGGGGGCAGTGGGTGACGCCCCAGAGCTGCCCACCGGCTTGGTGGAAGTGCCTCTGTGACACTCACAAGCGGACGAAGTTGCCCAGGGACACGGCTCTCAGGGTGCAGCCCTGCGGTCGGTGTCGCTGCACAAGCAGCCCTCCAGCAAGGGAGCCACACCAGCGCAGCCCGTGATGGCTGCTAAGGGACAGACCATTTGCTCAGGTGCTAATAAATGACTGTACAAACACATACTGGGCTCCACTTGGTCCCTCCGGTCCCCGCCTTAGGTGCACGAACCAGGAGCCAACACACCTACGCCAGCCCAAGCCTACTTTGTGCTCGCGGGGAGGGCGGAAGGGCCTGTCTTGCCTGTGGCCCGGGCTCTGGCCGCGTGAGGACTCACCACTTGAGCTGCAGCGACGACAGAACCACCGACACGGAGGACGCCGCCATGGCCGCTGAGCCCATCCATGGCTGCAGCACGATGCCGAGGGGCATGAAGACGCCTGCGGAGGGGGACGCGACCCTCACTCTGCGGTTCCAAGGGGAGCGCAGGGAGAGGGCCCACAGTGAAGGTCTCAGCAGGCTCCAGGGCCCTGCTGCCCTGCTCCGCACCCAGGTGTCTACGGGGCAGGCTGTCTCAGAGCTGGGCAGTGGGGGGTGCTATTGAGGGTCCTTGGGTCTCCTACCCACCCGGACATTCCTGGGCCTGTCCACCAGCGCCATCACCAGTTTCACAGGAAGCTCCAGGGGGCAGGGGCTCTCGGTCACCAGAGGGGTGGCCGCCAGCAGCCCTGGGGCACTGTGGGGGCTGTGGGAGCGCTCTGCCCGCCCGGCTGGGGCCACAACATGGGTCTGCATGGCTGGTCTCCGCTCCATGGAGCAAAACGCCCCAGAACAGGGCCGGAGCCTTGGTCCTCGCCAAGGTGTTGCACAGAGGCACAAACACGGGCGGGAACCAGAGCCTGGGCCCGCCCCGGGGGCAGCAGGAACATCAGCTGGGGTCTCCCGTGGCACGGGAGGCTCAGGCAGACACGCTGTCCCGTTACATGAGGCTCCTGCCACCACTCCCGTGCCACAGGGCACCTGAGGTGGGAGCGTGGTATTTAAATCTTTAGGCTCAACCCAGGTGGGAGACCTTCCTTGTGGAAGTGTCTGGAACTCCTTCCTATCTGGTAGCTTGATATTCAGCGGGGAAGGGAGGGGCTGTGAGGCAGGAAAAGCCCAGCTCTTTCCATGATCGTTTCTGTGAGAGGTCAGTGTAAGGCAGGATGAATTTTCAGGGTGAGGCTCTAAAACATCAATCAGGGTGCCCGGCGTGTAGCAGGTGCCCCATACTGTCTGTGATGACTGTTTTCCTGACCGCATGTGTAGCCAATGGCTCAGAAAACAGGGCGATGGTGAGCAGTCAAGCCCCTGGGGCAGCTCTGCAGAGGGGACCAGAGTGAACGCTGGTCTGGGTGGCCTCTGCAGCTTCTCGTTGACCTTTAGGGACTTAGCAAGCAGAGAACATAACAAAATCAACTCTTTGTAAATTGCTCTGGCCAGCCAGCCGCCGAGGTGGGCTGCTCACCAAGTGCGGCGGGCACGGGGCAGGCAGAGAGTTGGAGTCCAAGGTCATGGGGCAGGCAGAGCCCCCTTACCTGCTGCGATGGGGACCCCCACCAGGTTATAGATCAGTGCCAGCACCAGGTTGAGCCGTATCCTCCAGACTGTCCTCTTGGAGAGGCGAATGCCGGCCACCACGTCGAGCAGGTCACTCTGCAGGAAAGGAATGTCGGCTGAGTCTGGGCTGTGCCCCACGGTCCTGAGAGCACCTACGGCCTGCACCTGGGGGGGCGCGGACAAGACACAGCGAGCGAGCTCACTCGGATCAGAACGATGTCGGCCGCCTCGATGGCAACATCTGTGCCTGTCCCGATGGCGATGCCGACGTCGGCCTGGGCCAAGGCCGGGGAGTCGTTGATCCCGTCTCCCACCATGGCCACTTTCTTCCCTTCCTTCTGGAGCTCCTGGACCTTGGCCACCTTGTGAGAAGGCAGCACCTCTGCAAAGACTTTGTTGATGCCAACCTGAAAGGAAAGGAGAACAGCAGTCCAAAAATAAATGTGTGACAACACAGCTGGTGTTGGCAACGGACAGGCATAGTCAAGAAACACAAGAGTCACCCTGGCCCCCGAGCCTCAAGGTCCAGGCAACGATGTCAGTCACCAAGCCCTCCTGGTTCCAGGTCATATGGCAAGTTTAGCCCCGACCCCACCCCAAGGCCAGTGCTTTGGGGCCCTCACCCTGACCCCCCAACTCCCCTTTCCACATGCATCCCAGTGTCTCCCAAACCATAACCCTTCGGTCATTTACTCTCCTGCTTCAGGTCCCCTGTGCTTAGGACATCTCAACTCCTCGGCCTGTTCCCGAGGCCCCTCAGATCTCTGCCCGTCTCCAGTGCCCAGACTCATGGCCCCGGTGGGTGGGTGCACACCGAGCCCCACACCGCCCGGCTGGCAGCCCCCCACCCCACCCCGTGCCCTGTGCGCACTTCTGTGGAAGCACCAAGTGCTCAATTCAGTCGGTCACCAGGCCACCCTCCCCACTGGGCCGCGCTCCTTCAGGGCAGGCACCCTCTTCACATCCCTCTGTAGTCTGCCCTGTGGTCACATGGGCGGCGCTTAGTAAGTGCTTGCTGGGTGGGCGCTTGCTGGGCGAGAGTTTTCACCAGGAAGGGGAGTGCTTGGCACGTCTGTGGTTAGCAGAGATTGCCCCATGAAGAGGGGTGCTGCTGCTTCCCTCATGGGGAGAAGTTCGTTCCCAAAAGCGTACAAGTTGACGCACATTTTGGGGAGGAGGGGTACACATGTTTTTCAGGAGCCCCTGTACCCCAGCTAGGCACTGGGCCGGGCCAGCGTGCACTGTCCTCACGGCCCAGACTCAGAGCCCAGGGCTGCCAGGGGGCGGCCTGGGGTCCACCGCATATCTGGCACCCATGGCTGGCAAGTGGGGCTAGCAAAACATGCCTTCGACAGAAGGCCCCCCGAGTTGTTTGTTTATATCACCCCTGAAGCCGTGGTTCTGTTTTGTTCGTGGGGACACTGGGAAACAGAGGATGGAACCGCCCCTCCAGGGCGGTGGCTTGTCCTGCATGAATGACAGCCCCGTGATGCCACGAGGTGGGAGAGGCAGCCAGCCGGCCAACCGGGGAAGCGCTGATGCATGGGCATTTCTTCTTCTCAAACTGCTCCAATGAGCCTAGAACCACTTCACTGCAGAGCACGGAAGAGGGCCCGGCCCGTACCTGGGTGGCGATGGCTCGGGCTGTCTTGCGGTTATCCCCCGTGATCAGGGCCACGTCCACACCCATGCTCTTCAGGGTGTACACAGCCAGGGCGGCCTCAGGCTTGACGGTGTCTGCGATGGCAATCATCCCACAGAGCAGCCCTGCGGGGACAGCACGGTGAGGGGGGCAGGCCCACTGCCATGTGTGGGAATGGTCTCCATCATATCACGTCACACTCAAAAACCAAAACACCCAATTACAAAACGTAATGTGGCTTGAATCTGTTTGGTAAAATCTACACACATTGACGTATGCATCCAGGAGTCTGGAAGGACCATCAAAGTGTCAGCTGGGGCTGAGGGGTCGGGTAACGAGTGACTCCATTTTCTTCTTTATAGCTCTCAGAATTTTCCAAATGTTCTGCAAGGCCCATCTACTACTCTGCAGAGTACACGGCTCATAACTCAATATACGTTAGCCGTTAAAATATAACAAGTATAACAAATGCTACTTAGAAAGCAATGAGATGTCCAAACAGCGAGAAAATGAATTCTTTCTGTTTTTCTCTCGTGACAAAAATACTTGTATAGACTTTTTGTTGAGTGCATCTTTTAGATGCTGAGCAGCTGTGGTGGGAGCAGAGTAAGGGTGACTGGGTATAGGGGCCTGGCCCCTCAAGCTGGGCCAGCTCTGCTCTGAGGAGCCGGGAGCACTGTGGGTTCACGAGGACTTGGGAGGCGGGCAGGTGGTGGAGGAAGGAGACAAGGGGAAAGAGGGCAGATCTGGCCGGGGCAGTACAAGGACAGCAACACACGCTGTCCCCTATGTGTGACAGTTGACTTCCAGGAGCAGGGACTAACGTCAGCAAAGGCAGGCTGTGACCTCTCGGAGACCTGTGGCCCAAGACATGACTGGGGACTGAGCCCACATGCGACTTTAAGGGGCTCGGGGGACAGTTGCCGGACCTCATGATTTAAGGTGGTCAGGCCTCTGGCAATGTGACCTGTTCGGCCCGCCCGGCCAGGAGCCACGCTCACGGGAAGGACAGGCTTCCAGGAAAGGAGCGCTTCCAGCTGGAGCGGCTCCGGGGCGAGGACGGGGAGAGGGCACGGGAGAGGCCTCGGGTCAGGGCGACGGGAAGAGGGTGGCAAGATGTCTTTGCCAACGCAGGACTAGAGTTGACAGAGAGGAAGATCTGTCTTTTTTTTAAAAGGGCAGAACTCATCTTCGCCCGCCCTCCCCGAGACACCTCATCTCCGCGCGAGGGACGGAGCGCAAGCTCAGTGATACCGTCGATGGCCACCAGGATGGCCGTGTGGCCCTTGTTCTCGTGGTCTGTCATCGAGTCGCTGACGTCGCGGGAAATGGCTAAGCCATTGCGCCTCATCCATTCTCGGTTCCCAATCAGCACGGAGAAGGTCTGGGGGGCGGCGTCTGGTTGAAAGAGTTGGTGGTCATCCCCCAAGAGCACATGCCCGTGGTGAGGCGTCACTAGAAACTGCAGAACCCTGGTCACAGCGGAAGAGCCACCTACCCGTTCTGAGGCCCTTGAACCTGGCAAGCGCCTCTCAACACCGCCCTCAAGGACCACGTGCCGAACATGTGGCTCTGAACTACAACGGGTATTAAAAGGCACACGCTCCACGTGTGAAAATGGCAGAAACACACCAAACATCATGGGATGTCCTTGTTTGCCTCGAGGGGACCTGCTGCTTCCTTTCAGGTCGTTTTAGTTTCTCCAGCACCAAAGGCAAGTGCTCACTGGGTCCATCACTGCTTGGCAGAGACGACCCAACTGAACCAGCCCCTAATCCACCCACTCCTATGGGATCTCTGAGCTACACCTTCTAACAGGCCAGGTGAGTCTTTCGTCTGCCACCTCCTGTGTGCCGGTGACTTAGGCGTCAGTGCCCCTTCTGCGCAGGAACGGACCATTCCCATCGGCTTCCCCTGACTCTGCCAGCTCTGGAAATACAACTTCCCACCCGAGTTCTACCACGTGGCCGGTTTCCTGCCTAGGAAGGACAAAGTAGAACCCCCCCCCCCAGCACCCCACCCCACCGGTGTCTACTTGGTAGCTTGTGAGCAGCAAGGCTAACTCGGGATAAGAAAGAGGAAACTCAGATCACGAACAGGGCTCTACAGATGTGCCCAACGGACTACTTGCGTCTGCCATTGGTTAGCATCCTGGTGCAGATGCAACACAGAGCACAAGAGGAGCTGCAGGCCTTCCTGGGGAGGGAGGCGTGCAGGTGCAGAAGGGGAAGCAGGCGCCGTGCCTGGCATGGTGCTCTCTGTGGTTTGGCACGCTGCCACCTGACCCAGCCTGGCAGGGTGAGCGGCAGAGACAAAGGCCAGGGATACCTGTTTCCGTGGGGATACCGCCAACTCCACTCAGGTGCGGGGCCCGTTCATTCAGGTGCTCGCTGTGGGCCAGGATGCCTTCCACGTTGCTGACTTTGCAGCCAATGCCACAGCCTGGCACGGCCTGGAAGTCCATGCAGTATCCCAAGGCCTCTGTTTTGAGTTCCTGTGAAGGAAGGGAGCAGGGCGAGGGGCCAGGAAACAGAGAGAGGGGAGGTGAGAGGGAGGCAGGACAGAGACCCGAGACGGGGGTGTCCCAGACCCCACAGCCAGGTCCCCTCGCAGGCAGCTGGGAGGAAGGGCCTATGCGGAGGAAGCAGCTGTGGGGAGAGGCGGTGGGAGGGAGAGCGCAGGGTGAGCAGCACCCGGGTCCTCCTACCTCTTTACAGTACTTGGTAACGGCCACGCCCAGGGGGTGCTCACTGCAGGCCTCTGCGGTCCCCACTACGGCAAGGAGCTTCCTGAGCGGCAGCGTGGCCGGATCCACGAGCAGGAGGACCCGCATGACCCTGGGGACCCCGTGGGTGATGGTGCCGGTTTTGTCAAACATCACAGTCTTTATCTGCCAGGACAAGCACAGGCCGGTTGCCACAAATACAGGTGGAAGGCACGTGGGGTGCACACAACCTGGGGACACAACTTCACTCAGACACCCGCATGCCCGCAACACTCCTTCCTGCTCCCTGACGTGACCGTCTGCAATCAGCCCCACGGTTCAACCAGCCTCTGCGGAAACAGGTCCCTTCTCTGCCCGGTCAAAAAAGCCCATGTCGTGGCTTGACCTTAACCAGGCTGAGCCAGGGACTCCCGCGGATGTACCGACAGGAGATGGCACGCCACCATCTCCTGGACAGAAACAGAAACAACGGTGGGTTTGTCCTCGGTCAGGTCAGGAGCCAGGGTTCTGGGAGTCAGCCTGTCTCCCTACCTCCTGCCATCTGTGGGGACAACCGTGGCTTTCTCTGGCCCGTGTAAGTGCACAAGCCTACGGAGAATGAAGCTCCTGCACTCCAAGTTCAAGGACAGGAGTGTTCCCGGCCGTGCTAACAAGTAAGGCTGGAGCCAGTCTTTAGGGCTGTCCCACTCAGTCAACGGCAGCTCTGCACCCGTCCCCACGGGCGGGCTCAGCCAGTCCGCAGCAGCCACACTGGAACCTGCGTCTCTACAGCCAGAGCCCCCCGACCCCTGGACTCAGGTGACCCCAGGGAAGGCCGTCTGCTGGCCGTGTGCAGACTGCGGCCCTGCAGCACGGCCTCCTCATCCGGTGAGCAGCAGCTCCCTCTTCGCTTCTACTGCTGAGGGCTGCCTCTGCAACACCGTCATCGCCTGGTCCTCCTCCAGCAGCTCCTGCCCCGTCAGCCCGTCCTTCGTCTGCAGCCAGTCTTCCCAACAGGTCACCCGGTCACGGGACACGGACCCCTCCACGGCTCCCTGTAGTTTCTGGGGGAAGTTCTGAACCCTTTAACAAACTTCACAGGCCCTTCAAGAGCCCCCTCTCCCTCCCTTCTCCTCTCAGCAGCCTGATCTCCTATCGGCTTCTCTCAGTGATTTTCTTTTAGTTCCTCGTTTATTATTCAGCAAACAGCTGCTGGGTGCATCCCCACGTGCCAGCTGCTGCACACGGCGCTGGGGTGCGTGGTGGGAAGTTTGCCGTCTACAATCTTCCTGAGTCTGCCATTCGGCAGAACAGCCCCACCTGCCCCTTCTCCCCAGGTCCTTCCCCTGGGCTGCCCCCACGGAACTTTCTTCCCTACCTCCGTCTTCGGGCTGACTCTTGGTCAACTGTTGGTCTCAGGTTAACCTGTGTGCTTCCTTCCCGGGCCGCCCGCTCCGCCCCTCGCGCCCAGTGCAGCCCACGGACATCTAAGGTAGGCCCTGTCAAACGGACCTGCCAGCTTTGTGCCCTGCCGTCTGCTCACTGCGCACCTGTTTTTCCACGCCCTTGATCGTCAAGGACCATGACCAGGGCGGAGCCCAGGACCCGCACGTAGTAAATGCTCAGCTAATACTGAACACACGAACGGAAGACGAAGGACTGGTACACAAGGCCAAAGGAAGGTGCCCACAGACTGCTGCCCATCACTCCCTCCCCATGGCCACAGGATCCCTGCGCCAACCACACAGGTGCCGAGCTGGCACTGCTCTGCGGGTGTGGATCCCGGCTCTGCCACTTATAGTGCAGGCCTCTGGGCAAGGTGCCTCGCCCCTCCTGCTGCACCTCCCTCCTCTGGAGAATGGACACAGCGAGCACCCCCTCAGAGCTGTCGACGAGATTAAATCAAATGCTGTTTACAAAGTGTCACTTCTGCCACAGTGAGAGGCTACTGCGGCTATCACCCATCAGCCCTGGCTTCCTGTTCTACTCAGTGAACAGGGCTAGCCCCTCGGCCTCTCTCCAGTGTCTCTGTTCATGTGAAGTTCATACAGATACTATTGTCACCAGTCCTCTAAGTTAAAAAAGTAAAACCATGTAGGAAACAACTACAGAATCCGCCCAGCCAAGACCCCGAAGGTCGGCCAGGTGCCCTGCAGCCCGGGGCCCACCTTGTGGGCCATCTCCAGAGGCTGGCCGCCCTTGATAAGGATGCCGTTCTGGGCGGCGACGCCGGTGCCCACCATGACCGCTGTGGGCGTGGCCAAGCCCAGCGAGCAGGGGCAGGCGATGCACAGCACGGTGATGGACGTCTGGAAGGCAAACCGGATGGCCATCTCGGCCTGGGAGGTGTGTCTGGTAGGGGTCTGGGAAGAGGAGAGAGAGGCAGGCAGAGAGTGAAATGCAAAACCACACAGAAGCCTAACTGTTGCTGTTTTATTTGTAAATCCCCCAAAACAAAATATGGGTCTCCTGTCCAAGCATGGTGGCACACACTAGCATTATCATTTGCATCCTGACATCTCGAGTCAGCCTGGCTTATTTTTCAAAATGACCAGCGTCTCTGGAGTGTAACCAGGAGACACTATATCCACTTAATTACAACAGAAAGCATGTTTTCTGAGTCAAGGACACAGAACACACCCTCGTCAGCTTCCATCCACCCTTTGAGCTTTGACTGTGAGAGGGTTAGGGTTCTGAAATAAGGTGTATCACCAAAGGGCCCACAGACACAGTTGGGTTTAGGTAGACGAACGCGCTGTCTTACGACAGAATGCAATTTTAAATGGTAATTCTTATCAGAACGACACCTGTCGTTCTGATGGGACTGGGTGGACTTCTAGAAGTGACTTGAGTCCTGTCCCTACATTGACTTTCAGGGAGCAGGGCGATGACAATGTCTTAAAGGAACATGCAGTACCTCGTTTGCCAGCATCCTCTCCCTGATAATGCAGATAAAACAAAAGAAGCCAAAGTCAGATGGAAAGGCAGGGAACAGCAGGAAGCCACAGGCCCCAGCCTGGTCGGGGCTGGGTCTCCCCACCGCCACAGGCTGATGCGTGGTGCGCCCACAAGAGCCAGGCTTTCGGCAGCCAGAGGCAAATTCTAGGAATGCAGTCAGAGGTGACCCCCAAAGGCACAGAGTTCTCCTCAAATGTCGGAACATGCACAACTCGGGCATTTTTCATTTTAAGATAGGAAACTTGAGGGAGAAAAATGACATCTCAGTGAATGGCATGCACCCCAAGAATATGATATGCCTTTAACTACAGATAAAAATATTTTAAAAAACGTCTTGTGCAATTCTATAGTTGCAGGTTCTTATTCTACGGCTCCAGGGTAAAATACGCGTTACACTGGGCTCAGTGGGAGGTATTTTGGAAAACAAGGTGAACACTGTTCTACTCACTAGGCAGACATCGAATCTGCCCTCAGTGGGCCATTAGCTTTTCCCACGTACCAAGGTCTCTCAGCCTCGGCACTACTGACGCTTGGGGCCAGGCCGCTCTTTGTTTTGGGGTCTGTCCGGTGTGCTGCCGAGGGTGAGCTGCACCCTCGTCTGCACCCGCTGGGTGCCAGTCGCCTCCCCTCCTCAGTCATGACTACAGACACGTCTCCAAACGTGGCCCAGTGCCCCTGGAGCGACAAAATCACTCCCATGGCAAATCACTGGTTTTTATGGATGTCTGAAGCAGAAACGTTTTTTTTTTGTATTTTCTGCCTTTTCTTAATTTTGATAAAACTACATTTCTTAAGATAGTATTCTTCATCTGCTTTTTAAACTCCAAAATGCACATTCCACTCGTCTCATATGTAACATGTAATAAATAAATATTCACTAAAAAGCTATTAGCATTTGCCTGGGAAGCCGCAAGGTTAAAGATGATGATAATTAGGGACATAGCAAAAATACATATAATTTTCTTAAAGTGTGTTAAGCGATATTATGTCATCAAAACCCGAAGCGACCTATCTAATGCGGGGTACGCTTTGTAACCTCCCCAAATGGACAGTGCCGTGCAAGGTAAATGCTTTGAGCATCGCACCTGAGAGCCAAGTCTGTGAAGTCACCTAACAAGGACACGAAAGCCGTCCCTGACAAAGACCTGCCGGAGTGAAGTGACCATCCTGCCCTGGCTAAAACACTTGCTGCCAACAAGTACAGCAAGCACACAGAACGCAACACGCAATTAAGGCCCAACGAGTTGAGGACATGACAGGACAGAGCTAACGGCAACTGGTCATCTAAAACCCCACAGCCACACGGCCCATGGCGCTCAACTTACAGGAAAGTATTTCTGAACAACACCAAAATCGACAAACCCGATCACAATCCACACCACCACGGTCAGAACTGAGATGGCGACGATAAATGGGACAAAATAGCCACTGAACCGGTCGGCCAGTTGCTGAATGGGTGCCTATGAAGAGAAAACACCGAGACCGCGGTCAGGTACTGCCCACAAGGACACCAAACACCGCGGCAGCGGACAAGGCCTAGGGTCCTCCACTCCCTCACTGACTCTCGGCTCGGTGTCCGCCTGCTTCGGTGGAACTCTTCAGGTGATTTCGAAAATGAGGAAGCAGAAGGGATACTGTTTTCTGTATTTGTTCTGTACCTTCGACATCTGAGCCTCCTCCACCAGCTTCACAATCTGAGCCAAGGTGGTGTTGTTGCCCACGTGGGTGGCGCTGACGAGCACAGAGCCGTGCGCATTCATGGACCCGGCGATCACTGTGCTCCCGGGCTTCTTAGTGACGGGCATGGCCTCGCCTGGGGGAGGAGAGCAGAGCCCCGTGCAGGAGACCCGGTGACGGTGCTGATGCCCCACCGAAGGGAACGCAAAACAAGCCACTAACCTGTGATGAGGGACTCGTCGGCCATGGTGTTGCCTTCCAGGACTTTCCCGTCCACTGGGAACTTCCCCCCTGGAACGACCTTGATGACATCGCCCCGCTGCACCAGCTCCACGGGAACTTGCTCCTCTCTGCAACAAACGGCCCTCAAGTTACACGCTCCGCCACTCGCTGGGGCTCGCCCTCTGGGCAAGCACCAGGTGGGCACCAGGTGCTGGGGACATGGCGTGAGCAAGGCAGACGTGGCCCTGACCCGGGAGCTCAGACCCCTCACCCGGAAGCAGCAGGGCGAAAACTTCATTTTCCTCACCTTTAAAATGAGGGCACTAACAGTAGCCCCTTCCTCACAGGTTTTTGTTTTTTGTTTTTTTTTTTGGTTAAGTTCAAAGAGATGGCAAACAGTAAATGCTATATATATGTCCCAGTAATAATAAAAATAATTATTTTTAATATCGGCCAACTTTGTGAAGAAGAAAAATATACTTCCTTTTTTATCCTTGGGCAAGGTGAAACCCATCTCTCTCAGCCTGTCTGCGTCCCCTGATCTCGCCAGGAAGACCCGGCTCTCACCCACGCCTCTGGCAAAGCTGTCCCCGACCGTGGCCAGCACAGGCCTCCTTCTGCTGGAGTCCAGCACCTCTCGCCCATGCCCGGCGCACACATGCCACTGTGAGCTCGGGCCTGTCTCTCGGCATTTAAACGCCTGGTGCACGTAACTGGATTGAAGGAGGGACCTCACTGTACGTGTCTTTGCCCGCCTTCACGAGGTCTGATGCCACGTCACGTACGTGACAGGTGTTTGATGTGCGTAACCCAGATTGACAGAAACTGCCCAAGGACTCTGGGCGAAGGCGACACACCTGATGATTAAGTTGTCCTCGCCAAGGGTCACCACGGTGGCTTCGGTGGCTTGGAGAGACATGAGTTTGGCCAGGGCTTCTGAGGTTTTGCTCTAAGAAATAGCCAGAATATGAAATCAGAATGACTGCGAATTGACCCCCGCAGGGAAAGGCTGCCCCTGACACAGCACACCAAAGGGCTGGCCCGCCCAGTGTGCCGCACCGCCCTCGACACGCAGCCATGTCATGGCCGCACTGCACGCGCCAACGCCACCTAGTTCAGTGAGCTACATTTCATTTTCAGACTGGAAAAATCCAACACCAATCTACCCACTGACAGTTTTCTTCCCGGTTCAATCCCGTTTCTTCCAGGGCCAGAGCCCCCCTTGTTCACAAGACAAGTTAAAACGCTGAGTGCCATGCGGGGTGTTCCTGGGGCACGGCCCTGTGGTGGAAGTGCGCGTTTCTGGGCTAAGGAGCCATATGCTGAGTCAGCTCTAAGAGACGGTGTGACCTCTGACCTGAAATCCAGGTTCTTGCCAAGACCTGAAGCACTTGAACAAAAGTTTGAATAATTTACCAGATTAGCTGGGATTTCAGAAGTAGCGACCGATGTGGAGCTTAGTGACCGAAGCACCTAATTACAGGGAGGTCTCACATTTCCCTAAGTCTTTCTCCAGACTGTGTGTAATTAGTGAGTCTAAATGGGGTTCGGATGAACTAACATCTGCGGTGCTGCCCCAACGCTGCTTTCAGCCTGAAGCCGCAGTTACCTTGGCCACGTGCTCCAGCCACCGCCCCAGGGCAATGAACACGAAGAGCATGGGGGGCGTGTCAAAGAATGTCACAGGGCTCCTCTCGGCCTCCTCGGCAAGGGCCACCACCAGGATGACCAGTGAGTAGACGTAGGCGACGCTCGTGGCCAGCACGACAAGCACGTCCATGTTGGCCGTCCTGTGTCTCAGAGACTTGTAGGCCTGGACGTAGAAGTACCACCCGCCGAGGAACTGAAAGGCAGATGGCAGACAGTGAGCTGGGACACGCAGGGCCTGGTGTTCAAGGAGCGAACGGAGGCCCAGAGGCCACTGGGGCTGGTGAATACCCTGGGCTCACCCCCAATTTTGATGTTATTTTTTTTCCTCTGTGATCAACGTTTTTGAAATGTATTTCCTGACTCAGGCGACTAGAGGCCACAGGAACAAATAATCAAGGGCGTGAGAGACCTTTAAAACTCCGAGTACATCAGCTACACGTCCCTCAATAGAAGGATGGTGACAACGGTGACCCACATCACACCTCATTCATTCCATGGCCAGTGCTCTGCGTCCCTAAGGAGAATGTGCAGGACCTACAAAGCCCTGGAGTGAAAGATGCCCGTATCACCCGATTAAGTGGGAAAGCCAGTTACGAATCAGTATATCAAGTGTGCTGTGCCTGCCTCATGTGAAGCTGCAGACTCAGGTACATTCACACGTAAATACCATCCATGCAGATGAAAGGTGCACACACAACGAGTAATGATAAGGTGACCCTGGTGAACAGCATCCGGCTGGAGGCAGGGAGTCAGCAAAGAGTAGCCTCCTCTTTTCTATTTCTACTTCAGTGTGGCTCGGATTGTTTACAATCAATGTGTATTACATTTGGAATTAAAGAGAAAATGCAGCCCTGGCTGGTGTGGCTCAGTGGATTGAGTGCCAGCCTGTGAACCAAAGGGTCACAGGCTCGACTCCCAGTCAGGGTAGGTGCCTGGGGTGTAGGCCAGGTGCCCAGCTGGGGACACATGAAAGGCAACCACACATTGATGTTTCTCTCCCTCTCTCCTTCCCTTCCCCTCTCTCTAAAAATAAGTAAATAAAATCTTAAAAAAAAAGAAAATACAGAAAAAACCCAAATCTGGTCTACAAAGACTTGCCCCTAGATAGCCTTAAACTTTTCATTATTAAATCAGGAGTTTTATTTTATATTCCAAAGTATATGGAGGCCACACTTCCCAATAGAAACCCGGCTAGTTCCTTAGTGCTGCCCCCAGACCAGAAGTCCCATGAGGCCTCTTTTAAATGATAACTTCCTCAGGACCACACCTTTGTCACTCAAGCTAAGGTGTTAAAGAGAAGCATGAGCTCCATGGAGATCCAACTGCTGCTTCTAACCACAAAGGTAAGTTAAGGTAAATGAGCAAGCTGAAGACAATTGGGTACCGCTCCCTGCAGCACGGTGGCTGCCACGCCAGGGAGATGGCCGCCACCTGCAATTGACAGGTCTTTCACATCCTGAGTTAGAGGTCACCCCGCTGATGGTCACAGGACAGAAAAAGGCCGCATCGGGCTGGGGTGGGTGAGGAAAGCGGCAACAAAGCGCTGGTCACACTCAGGCATGCAGGGTAGAGGGGTGAGCCCTTTCCGATCCCCACCTGGACAAAGGTGCACAAGACGAAGAAGATGAGATTCAGGACGGACAGTCCCGGAAGGATGTTGTGGTGCAGGACCGTAGACTTGTGGGGCTCCCTGCTGGTCACCAGCATGTAGATCATCAGACCCATCACAGGGACACCAAACAGCAGGCTGCACAGGAAAGAGTTCCTCCACCTGGAGAGCAACAGGTGACACCAACAGGTTATGTACCGCCTGCCGCTCCTGAGGACTCCGCTTAAGCTTGCCTTTGTCACGTGTGTGGGACAGGCCGCTGAGAGCTATGACGAAAGGCAGGCTCTCTCTGTGACACAGGCCACCTGAGGGAGCCTCTAAAGGTCTACACTTCGCTGCAAGGACATTCCTGAGATGTCCAGAACCAGCCCATGCTTGCCTGTGGCCGATGTGTTACCTTCAACCTACAGGTGTGGCGATCTGTTTTCCAGGTGTAATCTTATACAAGCTCCCCCCAAAAAGGAGATAAAAGCAATCTTTAATTAGTATTAATTTAGTTGTATGCTTGCTTTTTAGACTACACTTCTAATAGCGAGAACAGGGAAGCTGTCTCGTTGAATACCACAGGTGGACAGGAGGGGGCAGGGGGTGGCCATCAAGTGACAGCTGTGGCCTCACATTGGCTTCGGCATCCATGAAACTCCAACCAAGTGGCCAGGGAAAGAGATGCACCTTAACCGCGGTCTGAAAACCACGGCCTGTGAGACTAGGGTCTCATGCCCTCGGGCGGCCACCCAAGGTCCCAGGAATGAGCCCCTCGCTAGCTTTTCATCTGTTTCCCCTGCCAGTCCCTCCTAAGCAGGCACACCAACCATAGCAAACCGCCGAGGGGTCCCCGGAACCGCCCTGCCCCTGTGCCCTGGGAAGACCCTTCCACCCCACTGCAGCTCCCTCAGCCTGGGACACCTCTACTTTGTTCTCTGAGGCCCAGATCATGTGTCTTCTGCTGGTCGGCCTCCCAGACTAGCCTCCCAGCCCTCACCTGAGCAGGGGTGTGGGTGCCACAAAAGCAGGGATGCTCTCTTCACCCCTCGCACCTGGCACAGTGCCTGCACACAATGGCAGGTGCACATTTACTGGACGACCCTGAGAACATCTAACGTAATGAACGCGCTCAGGCTTCCTGCTTCCCAGGCCATTGACTTTCCACTTGGCCATGATTCTGGCCCTTGGGTCCTAGTTCTAGGGCCCACTCAGAGTCTTAAAACACTGCCCAAGAAAAAATCCACACCCCCTTCCTTCCAGCTGCGGGGCTGTCCCATCTGGTAGCCACCAGCCATAGGTGACCGTTTAAATCAAAATCAAAATCAAATAAAAGTAAATGCAATTAAAACTTTGGTTCCTCAGTCACACTGGCTGCATTTCAAGCACTCGGCAGCTAGTGGCTACCCCACTGGGCAGTGCGGACACAGAGCATTTCTGTGACAGCAGTCCTTGTGGGCGGCGCTGGAGGTTTAACGTCACAAGGGTAAAGGTGACCAATCCGAGTGGACGGCACCGTGGGAAGCCAGAGCAGCAGGGGCCCCGATAAGGCAGGATCAGGCCCAGGGAGCAGGAGACAGGAGCTTCAGCTGATCTCTTCTGTTCTACCTACTGCTTTATTTCCATCTTGTGGTCCAGGTGATGGGCGCTGGAGCTCCTCTGGGCCAGCGAAGCACCATAGCCGAGTTCCTTGTTATTGAAGAGAGAGCGGAGTGGGAGACAAGGAGAAGGCACTTGGTTAAAGCATGCATTGGTAGATAGGGTTGTACATCCTCTGAAATTAGAACGTTAACCTAAAATTGCCTCTGAGGAGTGTGCTGCTTTTCCTCCCACAACTCTCAACTCAAATCCCTCTCGGAGGATCAGCAGCATCTATGCCAAGAGGCTGCATCATCCCCGAGGAGGAGGCTTCCAGCGGCAATTCCTGTTCTTCTGCTCATCACAGACAGCAGGTTCTGGGAGGCAACGGCAGCATGCCCCACGGGTGATCAGTATTGAGTTGCAAGCTCAGAATTTTTGAGTGGAGGACTCCCAGTTACAGTGTGGTCAGCTGCTTTCACTGGGTACGAGGAAACTGAGGGGCAGCAAGGCTGAGCGCCCTGCCCAGAGGCACAGCCTTGTCAGAAGACCTAGACCTAGTGCGCCCCACTCCAGCTGCCCTGGCCTCCGCTGGGAGCAGACAGAGATCGTACCTCCAGCTGGTGTTTTCATCATTTCCTTCGCTGCCTCTCCCCGTTGCCCTCTCTGCCTTATTTGATCTGATCACTGCGTGTATTCATATCCTTTACGAAGATACACAGAGAAAGCTGCCAGCAAATGTCCTGTCAGCCAGCACAATATGAAGAGGGGCCTCAGAACTCTGGGATTTTATGCAAAAATTACAATTACGATGGAGAAAGACTGTCTCAAGACAATCCCTTTTACGACTAATACCGGCTTAATTATATGAGGAAAAGATGCCCCAGAATCACGAGGACAGAGTCCAGACTTTGGCAATGCTCTTCAAGTGAGGACAGAAGGGGCCGTGCCACACCCAGCGGGCTAGGCGGAGGCCAGCAGGGGACCCTGTACGTGCGGAGGGCACTGGCCACGCTCAGAGTGGCCCCCGACTCCGCCCACTACTCCGTGCATCGGTCTGACTGCTGAGGCTCACCAACGCCCCGTCCCAGACCTGTGGGGCCGTGGAGGCAGACAGGCCGCCGAGCGTGGAAAGGGAAGAGCTGGGTTTGAAAGCCAATCCAGCAACCTTTAGCGGGGCATCAGTGAGCAAAACACTCAACTCCACTTGGGATCTCTCCTCATCTGATAAAGCTGGCTGTCTGCCTCTGACTGCGGGACACTGGCCAGTAGTGCGGGGCGGCGGTGTTATTTGCACACCTAAACGCTCTGCTAGGCCAGGCCACGGACAGCGCTCTCCTGCACGCAGCGTGCGCATGCACGCACACACAACGAAGAGAGCATCAGAAAGTGGCAGCACCTGGTGTAATTCATCATTTCTTTGCTCTGTAGATGCCTGGTACGGACACAGATCACACCCAAGTATAGTCGGGCAATTTAACCCACGTGCTGCACCAGGCACGTGTCTGGGTGACATTGATGTTTCTCAGGAATATCTGAAGCTAAAAAATAACGACTCTTCTCCCCAACGTTTTCTTACCCATTCGCTGAATTTTCCCCTCAGAACACTTGTTATTCGCTTAACTTTATTTTAAAATGACTCCCCTCACTTCCACTGGAAAAATCGAAGGATTTGAGGTGACTGTTTCTTTAAAGATGGGTTCAATTTTTTAAATGACTGACTGACCTCGACAAGTCTGACTATATCCCGCGGACCGATAACTTCAGGATCAAACTTCACGTGGGCCTTGCCGGTGGCGAGGGCCACGGAGGCGTAGGAGACACCGTTGGTCCTTGTGAGCCTGGACTCTATGTTGTGAACACAGGAAGCACAGGTCATGCCGGTGACCTGCAGCACAAGATGACAGAGACCCTGCAGACCCGGCACGTAGGGGCACACAGGCTGCCCCGCCTCCGAGCCTGTCCCCCTTCCACAGCACCCCCAAGACCCTGCACTCCCACCTCCAAACCCCGAACATTCCCCTAGGGATTCGAGGGGATAAGCAGTGGGTCCGCCCCAACTCTGGCACAGGAGACGCAGCCACTTGACTGGGCAGACGGCAGCAACGGAGGCCTGACCTCGGCTCTCACAGCCATCCACACTCAGTCCCAGCCTCCTCGCCAGCAGCTCCAGGGTAACAAGGCATGCACCTTCCCTGCCTCCAAAGGGTCCCCACGCCCTCTGGGCTCCCGAAACACTCTCTGTGGTCCCAAGTGTTGCTGGCCTCCTGTCTGCGGCTGCTGCTGAGGCCCCTCTACTACAGGGCTCTGCTCACTCCAAGGGCAAGAGTGTCAACAGCTCCTTATCGACCAGAGGGAAGAATTTAGAAACTGAGGGATGGAGCTGACGGGATTTGAGGTGGTCCCGGAGTGCGGACAGGGTACTTCCAGGTTAAAGTAAGGAGAAGCACGGGAAAAGACAAGAGGCTCAGCGTGTCCAGGCAACCATCCACAGCCAACCGTGGCAGGACACAGGATGTGCAAGGGAGGCAGGGGCAGGAGGTGGGGGGGAAGGAAATGCGCCCCACTGGCTGGGTCCCCATGAAGACTCCTGGGCACCTGACTGGACAGGGTTGCTAAGCCAGAACGTGATGGGCAGTCGGGAGGGTTGTGAGCACCAGAACAAGACTAGAGCTGCCCTTGGAAATCCAGACCAGTGACCTCAGAATCAAGTACTAGGAGAGAGGGAAGAATCCGACATGGAATTAGGGGGCAGCCACCCTTTTAATGGGGCTCATCTTCCTCCAATGCGCCTGCCACCTCTGCCTCCTCACACTGGACGTGCCCAGTGGGATTCACCCCTGTGCCTCTGACACAATGGACATTCCTTCATAAAACGAACAGGCCCTTGTGGGCTTCTCCACAAAACAAAACAAAACAAAACAAAAACGCCCAACAACAACAGCATGCAGGACAGATGCAGAGGGGGCAGCGAAGGGAGCACAGCGTGGCTGCCACCAGCCCACGGCCACCAGCCCCAGCCCCCTAGCCCACGGCCCCCAGCCCCCCACCCCAGCCCCCTAGCCCACGGCCACCAGCCCACGGGCCCCAGCCCCCCACCCCAGCCCCAGCCCCCTAGCCCACGGCCACCAGCCCCCGCCAGCCAGCACACTCACGAGGAGCTCAATGTCGCCGTCAGAGCCTTGGTAGTCCTCCATCACTGCTGCCTGAAAGCCCAAGTCCTCGATGAGCCGACCTATCTCGAGTGGCTGGATGACCTCCGGGTTGTATTTGACCTCTGCCTTTCCGGCCATCAAGGCAACCAGCACGGAGAGAATACCTGAAACCACCAGGCTACAGCTGTGGCCCTCTAGCAAGGTCCCCGGGTTGTCAACATAACCCAGCAAAAAACCCCACACCTGCCCCAGAAGTCTTCCCAACAGTGGTCCTCCGCCCGGGCTGCACATGAGGACTGCTTGAGGAGCAGCTCTGAACCCCTGCCGTGCCAGCCCCTGGCCCAGGCCCACTGAATCAGGATGTTCAGTGGGCACCAGGTATCTGTCTTTGAAGCTCCGCAGGTGAGTCTAACGTACAGCCCAGCGTGTAAACCACTGTTCTGGAACAGTGCTTCTCATGCTGTCATGGGCATATGAACCACCTGAGGGCCTTAACTCAATGACAGACTGGTTCAGTCGGTCTGGGGCGGTGTCTGAGGTTCTGCCGATCAGCCCAGCCCCCCGGCGATGTGGGCGCTGCTTGCCCAGGGTCCCCTGCAGGTCAGGCTCCAGAAGACATGGGTGGGCGCATGCTCCTCAGAGCAAGGGACCCAGTCTGCAGCTCGCCACTGCCGCTACGTAACAGATATACAGGGTCCAGCGGAAGTTAATGCCTGCTGATGGTGGTCGGTGGGGTACCAATAGGTGTGTAATGATTTATAGTTTTAATTTGAACATTTCACCTGAAATGTCATGTGGTGTGCTTGAGTGTGATATTGTTATGTCACAGGATGACATGCTTATGATTTTGTAAAAAAAAAAGATTTCGTAACAAAGAGAGGTGTTATTTGTGCCGGACCCTGTACAATGCTTTTTCTTTAGTCACTTTCAGATAAAGAAAAATAACTTTTAACATGGTTTTCCTTCCCCTTTTCCAGATTCTGATCACTTTCAGAGGTGAAAAAGAAACCCCACTGACTCTCTGGCTAACACCAGTGTGTTAGTTTATGGGGCGGGGGGTGGGGGGGGGGCCCGGTTCATTCAAATGGATGAAAGCAATGGCGTGCTTTAGGAAAAGGCCATGTGGGGTAAAAATGAGGATGCAAGTCAGAGACAGAGCACGGGCAGAGAGACAGGCTGACTTCATGGGCAGCCAGTCTGCGGACGACAGAGGGAAGCCCTAGAACACCTCGACGTGGGTGTGGTTGTTCTAAAGCCCCAGGAAGTGGGAGAGAGGCTGGGAAGTGTCGTGCTAGTTTGGGGCTGATTCCTAGGGCCAGGGAGACAGCCCAGAAAGACACGTGGAGCCCCTGGAGCGAGGAAAAAGCCCTCTAACTCTGGTGGCAGAGGAGGGTCAGGGTCATGGCAACAACATTTTCGGATCAAGAAATCAGGACGGGACTGTGGCTGCACCTTCAGGGTTAAGAGAACATTGGAAATGTAGTTTGAAGGGCGAGACTGCCAACTCCACTCACTCTGCAGGGCAGGGACAAGCAGGCAGGGCACTCGAAACCAGAACTTCACAAAACGCAGGCTATTCACTCACTGGACAGTGAGAGGTGGACAGGACTGGAGGGGAAGACGAAGACACTATGGGGACAAGCGAACGGAGGAGACCGCCCACCCCCGGACATGCCGTGGGCCCTGCACTGGCTAGCTCGGAGGCACATTTTATCTCCCACAAACTAAACACTCCCTAAAGAACAGAGAGCAGCGACCCCCAAACATGAGACCAACGCCTGTCCCATCACACGAGGCGCGTGCTGGCAGGTCACGGGGGTTCCTGATAGACGAGGTCCGTGGAGAGCAGGAAGGGAGGGCCCACGGTGCTGCAGCCACACGCTGTGCCCCCAGGGGAATTCGGGTGCGGGCCTCTCACCAGCTTCCTTCTGCAGGTTCCTCTCTATGGTGGACACACAGGATGCACAGGTCATGCCTGTGATCTGTAAGAAGCATTTCTGTGGTGCTGCTGCGGTGGAGGCTTGCAGGGGGCGCTCTGCTGAGAGGCCAGGGCTGTGCACTGTGGGGGCCGTCCTGGCAGGGACAGCTACCTCCTGCACGGACACAGGTGTGCCAGCTGTGGTCTGCGCCGGGGCGTCCGCCGCACTGAGCTCTCCAACGTGGCTGCCAGAGCAGTTGCCTGGAATAAAAGGTCAGAAACCGTTCAAAGCAGAACAAACGGTTGGGGTTTTCTTCACCGCAGGAGGTGCAAGCCTGACAACATGCAGCTGAAGGCATGGAGTGGCTGCATGGGTTGGCGTTTTCAACCGCTGCCTCTCTCCCCACCACCAGGGAGAGGGCCGCGGGACACACGACAGACGACTTTTCCTCACACCTCAGTAACACAGCCATCCACCTGTCCATCCACTTAGTTGTGCATTCAAAAAATGGCTCCCATGAAAACCAGTGAACAGAGGCAGAGCTGCCTTCTAGACAGAAGCCAGGGCTAAATGTATTTTCAGCTATCAAATTGTAACCACGCAGAACCCTTATTTTCTTTCATCTGGCCTCTTACTTTGATTTTTTCTTCTTTTGACTGGAATTGTCCTCACCTAGCGCCCTGACTCACCCACCTCCCTCTCCATTGCTTAATCACTAAGCCTTCGGGACGATGAGGTTCGGGTCAGCCCACGGGAGTGTAAGGACAAGGTCCTGCTGTACTGACTATAGAGACAGAGTTTCCAGTCCAACAAAAGACAGTGTGGTGGCCTTGGTTGTAGTTTAACTCCTGACCCAGGAAAGTGGAAGAATCCGCAGAGCAAATCCTTGCGAAGCTGGACAGATCACCTCCATGGCTGACGTCAGGACCAAGTGTGATGATCAACTACCCTGACCCTAGCACCCACCAATCAGCGGAGACGACCCTGGCTCCCTCTGTCACCACGATTAACAATTTTTCTCCATATGATCCATCCCCTGGAAGCCATTGGGGAGCCAGGTCTTCGAGCACAAGCTACCTGTGACTCTGGGCACAGTGCCATCTCCATAATAAATCCTTACTTTCTTGGCCGCGAACTCCTGCTCACGTCTTACTGGGCTTTGCTGTGCACGGGCAAACAGACCCCTTCAGTCTGGTAACAAAATAAGCTGAGATTCAAAGCTTGTCACTGGCCTATTGATCTTAGACCCTTTCCTTCCCTTCCCTCTCTCTGCTCCATTGTCAAGGGTTCTGTCTCTGCAAACCACTTTTCCCAGGCTCCCTTGTCAACTGGTCTCTGATTAAATTTGGCACACAGGAGATAAAGAATGGGAAATGAAGCCCTGGCCAGTGTGGCTCGGTGGGTTGGCCGTCATCCGCAAACCCAGAGGTCATGGGTTCGATTCCCAGCCAGGGCACATGCCTGGGTTGCGGGTTCGGGTCCCAGTTGGGCCGTGTACAAGAGGCGACTGGTTGATGTTGCTCTCTCTCTCTTTCTCCCTCCCTCCCCCTATCCCTGGAATCAATAAAAGAAAAAAAGGTTTTTAAAAATAGTGGGAAATGATAGTAGAGAAAGGAGGAAAAATGAGTGTTACCCATCTGTCCACTGGGACCCCAGCTCCTGGTCACAGCCTTTCCCTTCACAGTGGCAGTATCACCAACTGTCACTGGGAAACCTTGTCCTGGGTTCTTGGAACGCCCCTTCCTCAGACTCCCCTTCGGGGGGTTGGCTTCTGCGACTGTTAATCTCTTGGGTTGGGTTTCCTTCCCATTGTTTGGTTTTCAGCTCTTTACAATCTCTAAATACCGTACCTTGCTGTGTATAATGCACACTTTTTTTTGCCAAAAACTTTGAGGGAAAAATAAGGATGCGTGTTATACATGGGTAGTACTCATTCTTTATGCTTATGCATTAAAGTGTAGCTCTAGAAAGCAATGACAGTATCTATATGCAAAATAATACCCGGGAATATGGTAATCGGTTTTGTTCTAGAATATAAATAAAAAACTGCATTACAAAATTAAAAAGAAAGATTTTTTTCCCCCTGAAAGTCTGGGCCAAAAACTTCGGTGTGTATTATACGTGGGAGCACATTACACACAGCAAAGTACGATAGTTACCTCGATTAAAGCCCTCCACCGGGCTACCCTGGGAGCCACTGGTACCGACCCATTACTCCCTTTCTCGCCTCCTTCCCAGGTTCCTACCGTGTGTGCTGGGAGCTACTTCAAAGGAGAAACAACACGTCATGTGGTTTGAAGACTGTCCCGCTGGACTTCCTACTCAATCCAGAATGAACAATCAAAGACAAATGATGCCTTTTTAACACTGAGGGGCCACAAATGGTGGTCACCAGCACACTCCCGGTTTATCTGAAACTTTGACTGACAGGTGAAATACAGAAGGTCCAGCTAAATTTGAATTTCAGATAAACAGTGAATAGTATTTTAGTGTACCCATGTCCCGTGCAGTATCTGGGACACACTTATACTAAGAAATTATTTTGTTATTTATCTGAAATTCAAATATAGATAGGTGCTCTACATTTTTACTTGGTAAATCTGATACCCTAAATACCTCTTAAGATGAACATTAACTCTCATAACTCTGGCCAAGAAACATCACCGTTTTTTTCCTTTAGGTTTAATCAAACCCAATTATCCTGGATTATGTACTTCAATGCAAATTTCTTTTTACTGCCAATAACCTGATTTCACTGTTGAAAGATGTCAAACCTCATGCAAATACAGCAGAGGATGACTCTCCTTTGAGTACAGGATTTCCTGGTCTATTGTGTTTTTCTTAATGAGTTTTATTTAAAAACACACACACGGAGACAAAAAAAAACCGAAAGAGAAAGAAAAAACACCTCCCTCCTGAAACTTGGCACAGACAAGTAAAGAGGGGCCGTGGGAGGCCATCTGACCTACCCACTCCCTTTAAAGAGTAGGGGCGGGGGTGCTGCAGGAAAGTAGCAGCACTCAGCACACGGCCCAAAGAGAACCCTTCCTCTCGTGGCGATCGGAAAATGATGCGGGACGTTCAGTGCAATCGCCCGCGGGCTCTGCCCACAAGCTCTCCCTGGTCTCAAGCCAGCCTCCCCCCTCCCGTGCGAAGCTCCAGAGGCTGAAGAAACTGCCCTAGTCTGTCCTGCGTTTGCACTGACAGGCAGGGCCTGTTATCTTGGGATCAAACCAGTAAAAACATTACCACCCACACCCGTTGTCCCTCACAAAACTCCCAGGCTCCTTATCTTCAGCCTCTCTCTCAGCCACCCCTCCTTCTCATCCCTCCCTCCCTTGGTCAGCACCTCCTGATGACCCCCAGGCAGGTGCAGGTGGTGAGCCTCTCCCAGCTAACCCTCAGGCTTTATCTCCAGGACTCTACCCTCTTCTAGGTCACATGTCTGCAAGATCTTGTTCCTCCAGGTGGCCCTCCCCCTGCACTGGTACCATCATATTCCTCCTCAGCTCCTTCCCTTCTCATACTCTTCCTGGGTCTTCAGTCACCTCCCTTGGCTTCCACCACTCAAAGCTGCATTTCTAGCCCCACTTACCCCAAAATTCAGAACTTGTAAGCCCAGCCATGTTCCAGCATCTACCTCAGCCGGAGCTCACCCAGGGTCTCCCTCTCCTTCCTAGCCTGCCCCCCACCACATGCTTAAACTCACCCCAAGCTTGGTGGCTGTGACCTGAGTGTCCTCCAGATCCATCCTTGCTCTGCAGCCCCCACACACCCCCCATGTGGCCTCGCTGCCTCAACTACCATGTACCCAACGGGTCACTGGAGCTGTGCTCTGTCTGATCGACATCTACTGGTAGCACCCCTGGCCTCTTTGGGAAAGCCCCTATGCAGCGTGATGCACAGGCCCCATGTGAGGTGGCCCAGGCACTGTCCCAGCACTCTGTGTCATCACTCAAACTGTAAACGAAAGGAAGTCCGGCCACCTGCCACTCTGAAAGCTGCATTTGCAGGTGCCGGCCACCTGGAAGACAGGGGACTTGGGTCTCAGAGCTCGTCTCCCAGGAAGATGGGGGACTCGGGTCTCAGAGCCCATGTCCCAGGAAGATGGGGGACTCGGGTGTCAGAGCCCATGTCCCAGGAGGATGGGGGACTTGGGTCTCAGAGCCCGTCTCCCGGGAAGATGGGGGACTCGGGTCTCAGAGCCCATGTCCCAGGAAGATTGGGGACTTGGGTCTCAGAGCCCATGTCCCGGGAAGATGGGGGACTTGGGTCTCAGAGCCGGTCTCCCCCTCTCAGAACAGGCAGAGGTTTCTCTAAGGAGGGCGAGCAGAACGGAACAGAGACCAGGGAGGGGGGTGGAAAGTTCTCTACGTGCAGACGGGCACAGTCCATTCTGGTAAGTCCAGTGACAGTCCGGTGTGCGTCACACTGGTTTAGTCACCCAGCTCACATCACCCTGGTTTGACGTCACCCTGGCTCCACGGCTGAAGGTCAGCATCTGTCCTGGAGCTGGGATGCCTGAAGGCTGGAGTCTGTGTCTTTTGAAGTGAGTTCTTGGGATTCTCGCACAAACGTGCTGTTTATCTACCAGCCCCACATCAGTCGGAGTCGGCACTCACAGAAACAACACCGGAAGAAAGGTGGGGCAGGTCAGAATCCCCACTGTCACCTGCCCCTCTAGTCCCTCCGCAGCTTCCCCACCACACTGCACTGCCTCTGGGGCTGTCAGGCCCCTGCCCAGCTTCCTCCCGTCACCTCCCCTTCCCGCCCCACCCCAGCCCCGCGCTACATACTCCCGTTCACCTTCCAGGGGAGCCCTTCCTGAGCCCCGCAGCTTGGTTCAGGCACACTGCGCCCGGGCTTGCACCGGATCTGTCCCTCCAAGCCCTGCCCTGGGAACCCTCCGCCACAACCCAAGCTCCCAGGAGATGCTGCGGGCCCGCACTCAGGGGCCCACAACTCGCCGTCCTGGCACACAGTGGAAGGATGCTGCATCCCGTGCTGGGCTGCCGCGGGAGGAAAACGAAAGAAAGTCAGCGAGTGAGTGGTCAGTGAGAGGAAGGGGGAGCAGGAATGGCCACAACCCCAGAAACTCTGTCGAGTGAGGTGGCATCAAGGTATGTGAACACCTTGCTTTGTGGAGATGGTCACCATACCGGTCTTCTCACAACCGCCAGCGGCGGTGGGGGGCAAAGGAAAGCATCACTGAGCCCTTCCCTAAATTGCCACTTTCAAGGGAATGGGCTGCAGGCGGTGAGAGTAAGGCCCTGTTATTTTTATAGTTTTATTCTGTTTACCGGAGAAATCTTCAGAGAAAGGAATGGTGAGTGCCGCAGCCAGAGAGGGGCCTGGTGTCCCTATTGTACTCTTTCAAAGACCAACCAACCTCTAAATCAGAGCTCTGCTCAGAACAGGTAACAAGGACCCAAGGGCCTCAGCCTGTGAGTTCCAGCTATGACAGAGGCAAAATCTAAACACGTGGAAACGCAACCCCCTCTGCGCGGACAAGCCCAGCACACGGGCCGGCTGCAGAATGCGGCCCCCGCGGGAGGCAAGGAGCACAGGCCGGCCGCACCAGCTACGCACCAGCAACAACCGAAGCCTCGAAGCCCATGTCTTCTACCGCGGCACAGAGTTCCTCGGGGTTAGTTACTGAGGGGTCGTAGAGAATCGTGGCGGTCCCTTCAGCCAGAGACATGGACACGCGCTGCACCCCTTCCCTCTGGGAGAGCAGGCCCTCGATGGACTGGACGCAGGATGCACAGCGCATGCCCACGATAGCAAGCCTCACGGTCCCGCCGGCGCCAGGCTGCCGACTTCTCTGGGCAGGGCTGGGGGAGGGGCCTGCGGAAGACCTGTCAGCCGCCCCACTTCCTTCTGCTCCATCCGCAAGGGAAACTTTAAAGTGCCCAGGTGGAAGCGCCTCGATGGCCTTCTGCAGGGCCTCCGGGGAAATGCGGGACGGCTGGAACTGGACCTGGGCAGTTCTGCTCTCCAGGGACACTCGAATGTGTTGGACTCCTGGGAGCTGGCTGATGTTTTCTTCGATGTTGCGGACACAGGACCTGCAGCGCATCCCTTCGACTCTCAGCTGCAGGGTGGCCACCGGGCTCCCTGGGGGCTCTGAGGTCTGGGAGTTGTTGACGCTCTGGTTGGAACAGGGAGGTATCTTTGGGTTGGTGCTCTGTAACCGCTCCACAGCAATTCGTCCCAGGCTGACAGGAGCCACTTTGTTCTTGATGACAGCTTCAAATCCAAGGTCATTTACATGGTCCCTGAGGTCTTGGGGCCCAATAAGGTAAGGCTGGTACGTGATGACGGCCTCCTGGCTGCCGAGGGACACCCTGACACGCACCACCCCTTGCAGCTTCCCGATCTTGCCTTCTATGGAGCTGACACAGGACTGGCAGGTCATGCCCTCCACCCGGAGCTTGACCACGGCCTCCAGGGCTGGCGAGGACCTGAGAGGCCAGGAGTCGGCCCTTCCTTCCACGACACTGGCCCCGAAGCCCATGTCCTCCACGTGACAGCAAACCTGCGGCAGGCTTATAACCGACGGCACGTATTTCACAGCTGCGCTGCCGTGTTCCAGGGACACCTGAATGCCCACGACGCCTTTCAAACTGGCAATCCTGCCCTCAACAGATGCCACGCACGACTGGCTGGTCAGGCCCGAGATGCTGATGGCGCCAGTGGCCGTCCGCAAAGAGCTCGTGCCATCCAGGCTGCCGTCGTAGCCGATGTTGTCAAAGGCAAGACTCTGCTTCGTCGCCGGTTCGCAGACCCGAGTGGGCGAAGAAAGCTTAGCCAGAATCTAAAAGAAAAAGAAACAACTGTTTGTATCCTTAATGCTAATGCTTTTCTAAAGTACCCCAGCTTGTCTGGCCCTGAGAAAATGGAAAGCAGTGCCGGTGGCGTCAAAATGTCCCAAGAACACAAGAGCGTAAAATGCAGAGGGAGGAGGGTGGTTCATTAACAGCGAAAGGCAGACGGCTGGTCAACACACGGAGTAAAAACACTGTTAAAGGAGGCAGGCGACGCTCCCACCTCGCTGTGGCGTCCCCTGACTCGATTCTCAGACCTGGTGGGAGGGTCAGCTCTCTGGAAGGCAACTCAGCGATGCCTGTCGAAATGACAAATCCACACGTGCTTTGACCCAGCGGCTCTGCATCTAAAAATTTAGCCAATAAACAAAGATGTGTTGGTGGGCGAAAGGAAGCACACAACAAAGGACGGGAAACAACGTACACGTCTTGAGTAAGGGCGATTAAATTACCGCACAGCCACACAGAGGGATACCGTCCAGCTCTTAAAAAGGACGTGGCGACTGGGTAAATACTGCAATAGGCTGATACCCAATACAGCGCTCAGCGAAAAAACACAAGACACAGGATGTATAGTATTTCAGTTATCTGCGGCCCCGTGACAAACTGAATTTAGTGGCTTATAATGAATGCACACAGTTGTTCAGTTTGGACAGGGCTCCGTATATAGAAAGCTCACTCTGTGCCATGCAGCGTGTTCTGGCATGGATGGCATGGGGCCAGAGGCTCCCCTTCCACACCAGCTCTCCTGTCCCAGGCCTGGCAGAAGAGTCCAGCTGTGGTCTGGAAGCTGCTGGCAGAGACCCCAGTCCTCTTGCACGGGGCCTTTCCACTGGCAGGCTGGGGACCTCACAGCTGGTGGCCTGTGGACTCTGATAGGGCGTGTCACAGAGTGCATTCCCAGAGGACAGGTCCCAAAGGGCAAGCACTAGGGAGCCTGACCCTGCATCATACTTACCAGCTCGCCATGGGTCAAAGCCAAGTCACATGGCCCAAGCTTAGTCAGTACGGGAGGGAATTACGTAAGGACTTAAATACAGGGAGGTGCAGCTCATTGGGAAGACCACCAAAGTAAGTCTGCCACAGAAGGCTGACATGATGTGGGAGAAAAAGGCACAGATGTTCATACATGCCGGGATGACCTCTGGGGGAGTGAGTAAGGAACAGGGGCCGTGTTGGGGGGGTGGCACTGGGCGCTAGAGGGAGGAGGTGCCTGGGGTTGGGGACAGGAAGGAAGAGTTACTTTTCACTGGACGACTTCCTGTGCACTGCACATGTGCTACCAAGTTCTAATCATTAATTTAAAAATTAAGATAAAAAACATGGGCATAAAGGAGATCCAGAACAGTAACCTGATTGCAATAGGTATTAATTAAATACATGTTTAACTGGAAAAGCTGAAGGAAAAACGAAGAACATATACAAAGACATTCTCTTTAACATAGTACCTTAGTAAGCAAAACTTGCCTACTCATAATGAGACCTAACCCTCCCTCACCCAGCCCGTTGGAAAAATAATTTCTGCCCAACTTATTTTTCTTTGGTCATGGGTCTAGCTACAACTCACCAAGTCCCCAGTCACAACGCTGGCTCTTAATCCCTGGATTACTGATCCTATGTTCCTGCCAAAAGGGTGTGCAGAAGTGTTGGGAGCTATTTGTTTGTAGCAAACAATAGCCAGAGGCCCCCTTCCCGACAGGCAGGTTTCTAACGACAAGCAGTCGTGGAGGACAAAGCTTCCCAAGCAACACGACTGTATGAGACACCCGAGCACCTGCAGGTTACGGGCTACCTCCTCACAGGGGCCAGCTGCTTGGATTTGTGTGCACACAAGTGAGGTGTGTGTGTGCTTTCCATTCCACTCTCCAGACAACCCCTGGTGGTAAAAGCTCTCACAGAATGAGTTCAAACATACACGGGTAGGGTTAAGGGTCATCACGCAGTCACGGGCGTGGAGAGTGGTCCCAGGACACGAACTCTATGCCCAGGGAAAACCTCGGGGAAGCCCTGGCATACCCTGATTCTCACTAAGTCATATACTCCTCGGGGACAAACATCTGGGACTTGTGCGGGCCCAACACCAGGGTGGGGAAGAGCTTTTGCCCTCTTTATAATTTTTAACAAACCATTAATACAACAGGCACTCGGATTAGAAAGGGCTGGAAACACAAGAGGAGAGAGGGATTTCAGAGGAAAACCCAAAATGAATTTCTATTCTTTGCTACCTCTCTAGGCACCCAGGTCACATAGAATTTGCGGAGAGTGCCAGGGTTAAAAAAAAGAAAGATAGGTAAGGTTCCCCAAGAGGGGGCAAGGCAAGGAGGAAGTAAGACCTTCGGCGAGGCCAACCTGGCACGAAGAAACCGGCAATGGCGTGGCGGGTGTTGACGCGAGTTCTCAAAGCCAGGCTGAAAGTCGAAGGCCCAGAAATGCCGTGCCCCGTGGAAAGGGACTGTGGCTACAAGTCGAAGAGCAGCGCCACCACACACACAGTGGGACACCCCTGGCCACTCTGCCGTCTCTCGGCCCCGCCCGGATCCCCTTAAACAGGGCGCCACTCGCCCACTTTCCTTTGAGAGTTCTTTCACTCTGAAGGGTAACACCCTTAGCCACTCACAAGCCAAAGCGTGGTGCCTGTGTGCGGCTTGTCCCACACATAACCTCCACTCCAGACGGCTCCATGTTCCCGAACTCGCACAACTCAAAACGCAGGATGGCCCTGATGTTTTCCGTAGGTACACACACCCAGTGAGAGCAAACAGTCAATGATTCTTAGTGTTATTTTAGGAAAGGGGCATCCTATATCCCTGACACTCACTGTGATTCTATCAGTGGTTTGCTTATCACCATTTTACTGTTGAAACAGACTCACAGATTTATCCAAGGCCACCAATCCATTTAAGTAACAGCTGGAATTTAAATGACCAGCTCAAAGACTGGCATGCTCTTTTTTTTTTTTAAAACAACTTTGGGGGTTACTTTTTCTTTTTAGTCATGCTAATGACAGAAGAGGCTACAATGCGGAAAAGCAAAAGGAAAGCCCAGAAAAACAGCCACGTAGGGCAGTCCGGAGTGAATGAAGCAGCCCGGCCAACTGCGTCTGAGCCTGGCCTTCCCCCCTTGGGATCTGTTCCCTCTGGACATGTCTGACACTTCAGAAAACCCACAGCAGAAACCAGTCAGTGCTCTCCCTGCTCTCTTCAATACTCCTAGCTCCAAAGGCACTCAGGGCAACCACATGAGCAGAGCGGGCAGGACACATGTTACACCTACATGCATACAGACTTACAGGAGTACATACACGTAAGTGAGTAAATTCAAGGTTGTTTATGGGTAAGCCATGAAATCCTGATTTTTTACTATGTTTATATACAGGGTGGGGCAAAAGTAGGTTTATAGTTGTTCATATAGAAGACAATATCATTAATAAAGAATAATATAAGAAATAAATTGTGTTTTCATGTACTCACAACTATAAACGTACTTTTGGCCTACCCACCCTGTATTTTCCAATTTTTTAAATTTAAATTAAAAAAACATGCTCTGGCTGGTGTGGCTCAGTGGATTGAGTGCCCGCCTGCAAACCAAGGGGTCGCTGGTTCGATTCCCAGTCTGGGCACATGCCTGGTTGTGGGCCAGCTCCCCAGTAGGGGGGTGTGTAAGAGGCAAACAATTGATGTATCTCTTGCACATCAATGTTTCTCTTCTTCTCTTTCTCTCTCCCTCCCCCTCTCTCTAAAAACAAATAAATCTTAAAAAAAATTGGTGTACTTATTCCTCCAGCACCGTTTTAACCACTTCAAACTGCCCTTTATTGTTCTTGGACAAAGATCCAGAAAGAGTTTCCAATGACTGTTATTTAAGTTTTATCTACTGAAAAAACACTGATGAGGGCCTTTGTGGATGTGTCGTGTGTGCCCTCCAGGGAAATTCCGCACAAGTGACCACTTATTGCCTATCCCCTTCTCTTGACCACAGCAAGGAAAAAATATTAACCCTTGTGGAGAAACTGGATGCAGTATACCCACTATTTGCCCAGAATAAAAAAGTAAAATTAACAAAACCTAAAATTAACAAACTTTAATACATAGATACATAGAGTTTTCTACATACAACAAAATGAAATTTAGAAACTCACAAACTGTAAGAACCTCTCCAGGCAGCACTGCACAGTGTCACCTCTGAAACCCGCGTGTGCTCTCGTTCCACACAGCGCTACTATCGCTGTTTCGGAGAATCCCACTGCTCATCACGTCTCTGTGCTGTAACAATTATTTCCTCAGACTTTTATCAATCGAGGGCATTTTTCTTTCCTCCTTCAGAATCTTCTTTCCCAAACAAAGAAATTTTACATAATAGGCCTGTCACTATCAAGCAACTGTGGGTATGCTGGAATATTTTTTAGCGTTTGAAAAAAACAGTTTAAGTCAGAACTACGGGACCATAATTGCCTTATGCCATCACCGAGAATTACTAACAAGATCACGATCTAAAAGACCACATGACCTACGTGCAATGTTATCGCTGGTTGGAAGAAATGTTACATCGATGATATTAAGTTAACTCAGATATCGCCATTATATGGAAGTCACTGAACTTCATATTATTTTTGTTTATTATTTTTATCGATAAGCTGCACATAGTTATGAGGTTTGATGAAATAATGCAGTATATTATACACAAAAACATACACTCCTGTCGCTAATGAATGCAGCAGTTTGTACCTGGAATTTAAATAGTTATAACCAGCTATACATCAAAAATATGTATATTTCTTTGAAAGACTTGGCTATAAACCTAATGTTTATAATTTATTCTACTCTATAAATTCATGGTAGGAAACTCCTACTTTAAATCATCCCCAGAAAAAGAAATACAAGTGGTGGATAAACCCTTTAAAAAATAATATATGGTCAACTAATATTTGACAAGGGAGCCAAGAACACTTGGGTGGAGAGAAGACAGTCTCTTCAACCAGAGGCGCTGGGACATCGGACAGTCGCACGTAGGAGAATGAAGCCTTACACCACTCTCAAAAACTAACTCGACTGGTTTACAGACTTACATGTAAGGATGAAAACCGTAAAACTCCTACAAGAAAACACAGGAAAAAAGCGCCTTGACAGGGTCTTGCCAGTGATTTTCCCTTTTCTTTGGGACGCGAAACCTAAAAGGAACAAGCTACAAAATGAAAAGCAAGGGAGCCCACGTCAAACTAAAGAGCTCGGGCTCAGCCAGGGAAACAGCACAGGGAAGATGCCCACAAACGGGAAAACCATGTACCGATACGGGGTGAGTATCCGACATATATTAGGGATTCGTGCGGCTCAACAGCCAAAGCACACAAACCACCCAGTTAAATAGTGAGCAGAGGAGCTGAGCAGACATTTTTCTAGACACGCAAACGGCCAACAGGCACAAGTGAGAGATGCTCAACGCCACTGATCATTAGGAAATGCAGATGGAAACCACAACGAGGTACCACCGGAGACCTCTTAGAATTGCTGTTATCGAGAAGATGAATGGTTGGTAGGATGTGGAGGAAAGGGGGCCCTCAAGCACTGCTGGGGGGAATGTAAACTGGTGCAGCCACTGCGGAAAATAGTATGGAGTTTCCTTAGAAAATTAAAAATAGACCTACCACATGATTCAGCAATCCCACTTGTGGGGGTTTATCTGGAGGAAACGAGGAGGACGTATCTGCACCCCACGTGCACTGCAACATTGTTTTCAATATCCAAGTCATGAAAACGACTTAAGTGTCCGTCAGTGGGTGAGTGGATGGAGAAAACGGGATCGCGTGTGCGCGCGCGTGCACACACACACACACACACACACACACAGAGGAATATTGATTATTCTGCCAGCCTACTGAGCCTGCTGGTACACCGGGGTGGGGGGGTGCTCTCCCCTCGGCTTCGTGTTTTCACCAGCTATGCCTCAGAAGAAAATTTCCCCCTCCTGCCAGTCCAAGACACTGAAGAAACTTACAGCTCGCCCAACTTCATCATCTGGATGTAAACCGTAAGTGTAAGAAATGTAAAACAGAAGCACAGAGAATCACCAGCCACAGCCGGACTGTGAAGTGTTGGACTGCTCATAGGGGCCACCTGCACCCCTGTAACCCACGCTCCTCCAAGCCCACTTTCCATTCACGATGGATCAGCCTCTCCCCTCCGCAGGTCTTTTAAAAGCTCTGTCTCGGCCAGGACACTAAACAATACTTCCACACCCCAAAGGCAAAGCAAGGGGCGTGTCCTCAGGCCGGTCCAGGATTAAATCCTTCTGGCAAATTATCTAATCTCTCCATCTCAGCTTTCTGGCTGAGAAAAGGGGACGGAGATTTAAAGGGAGGTGATGATTAAACAAAGTGACATGAGCAAGGCCCCTTCCACATACCAAGTGCTAAATAAGCTGGCTCTCAAAGAGACCCAAAGTTTGATTCCTAACAGACTTTGGGTCGATCCACTGTGAACCGAGAACGCACTCAACTGTAACTCACGCCCGGTTTTACGTTCATCATCATAAACCTGCCACTACAAGTCCCCCCATTGGAGGGTAATCTAAACGCTTTCTAAAAATCACCCTAAATTTAAAAGTGGAGCTATTAATAAAGCGGATGATAGAGATGTGCATGTGTGTCAGTGCCCACCAACCAGTAAGTAAAAATATCATGCATGACCTGTATTGATAAAAAATACACGTATGTGCATACACAGATTCACACATAAACACACACATTCATAGGTGTGTAAAGGGAAAACAGCTGGGGCACTGGGTTGCTTTCATTTCTTTACACTTTTCTGTGTTCCTCACGTCGCACCTGAAATTTATGCTGCATAATACACACGCATCACTTTTATAATCAGGGCTTTAAAATCTACAGGTACAATGGAGCTCAGATATTAACTGGCTGACACAGTTCTACCAGACAGAGAACCGGACACGGCTCTGAGGTGGGACTTCTAGTGAAAACCCTCGTTTTGGCAGAAAACACTGCTTTGCATTTATACAGTACTCAACAGAGTGTTCTCACAATCCTGTGAGTCAGGACCTTCATTCCACTCGGCAACGAGGAATGCGAAGCTCGAGGAGTCTCAGGGTCAGCTGCTGGGCCCAGAGCCGGGCCATGGCCGGTGCGAGACCACAACAGCCATAACCCCCCACCCCACCACCACCACCAGCCGCCAACGGCCCCCCAGTTCTGTGAGCTGAGTACTGGCCATCAACAATCATTAGAGTTGCACATTCGAAAACCTCAGACAGCCTGGACGTTTTAAATACGTGCCCTCAAGCATATTCCAAAAAAAATGTGCTATCTTAGACACTGAGATAAAAATATTAAAGCTGACCACGAACTGCATAAACGCACATTTATAACCCTCTTTCTACATAAATCTATGGCGTAGTACACATTCAAAATCTCTTTTCACAAAGTTCCCTTTAGTTCTGGGGACTTTTTAAGCAACTAACACTACAAAAACCAAAAATAACTCCTCAAGGGGCACAGCACTTACAAGCTTCCCCAGGTGTCTACCCAGCCTTTCCCCCACCGGCCCACGGCAGCGGAAAAGAGCCCCCACGGGCCACCAGCCCCACCAGCAGCTCCTACTAAAACACACCATTTTCACAAAATGTGACACTGCCTTACTTTTGAATGTTACAAAATGTTCATTTGCTTAAGAGCAGCTTCATCTTGCAGCAACATGTTCAATATGTCTATTGGGTCAAAATATGGAGGTTAATAAAATCAGGTACCCATTTTTTTAAAAAGATGGGGGAGATCCAGTTTTGTCTGATTTGCATTTTAGAAAACTTTTGCTCTCCAAAGGCTTATAAAAATATCCTGACAATACAAAGCAATAAAACCCCGAGATTCACCTACCACGGACTTCACTTCTGGAGACTCTACTTTGACTGCGGGTCTCCCCGCTGTGTGCATCTTACGCCCCACCCCCGACCCGCACCCCACCCTCAGGTGGAAGAAACCTCTGTCTGTGAACCTGATCCAAACGCCCCTTCCCTTGGCTTTTCAGCCCTTCTGCAACGGCACTGACCTGAGTCCTGTCCAAAACCTGCTGGGAAAATTCTCCCTCTTCTGCTGGGGCAGAGTCTTCCTCCAGGGACACAGGTCTGGGAGCGCTCCTGGCCGCGGGGCTCCTCCTGAAGGACCACCGCTGGCGGACAGAGAGCAGCATCACCTGGGAGTCACGCAGAGTGGCCAGGAAGGACCGCTTAGGGTTCCGGGGTGGCTCACCCCCAGCTTTCTCCATCTCTGTGTCAGGGTCACACCTTCACCAGATTACTTGGTCACCTTCGAAGGCAATGCTTCGAAAATGTCCCCCACCTAATAAAGGGAAAGAGTCTTCACTGGGCTCCTGAGCAAGCCCCGGAATGGCTGCCGGCGTCTGCAGTCCAGCGGGCAGCGAGCCACATGAGCTGGGCAGGCCACACACCTGAGAGGTACCTGCTCGCCCGCTCCTTACACTGCATTCGGCACTGGGACTCTGCACACGGCCCGCACGTGCCCACGCCCAGGGCTGCTGGGACACCCAGAGGCAGGGCCAGGAGCCCAATGCGAGGCTTTCTTCTGGCCACGTGCCCTTCTAAAACCCAGCCCAGAGGCAGGCGAAAGGCCGCTTTGGATTACCAAACTTCCAGCACCTTCCTGGAATACCTCTAGCTGCCTCCTCCACAGCTCCAGGCCTGCCGGTGTGCAGAGCACTAGGGGACAGAAGTATTTCCCGGGCAACGTGACTTGAATTTCCAAGGCATAAGAAAGTTCCATGTCTCCTGCGGCTTTGTTTGTTCTTGGACGGATGGTTTGGCCTCAGTAAGAACTGAGTGCAGAAACGCACTGGGCAACACGGCTTTTCCGTGGTTTGTATGTAGCAGAGCAGCCAGGGGCAAGCATGCAATTCAGGCCTCTCAGGTGCCCCTTGTCCCCCAGGAAGATTAAGAGAGACACTAGACCTCGGGGTAAAGGGGTGGCCTCCTCCTCCAGGGGCAGCACTGGCTCCCTTCCCCCACCCACGCCTGCCCCTTCCCAGACAAGGGGCAGGGGATGGCCTCCCCCTCCCCAGGAGGCACATCTCCCCTGGCCACTAACCATGGCAACACCCCCGGGAGCAAGCTCTGTGGAGCGCCCACATTGAGGACTGAACGGAGTGCGTTGGTAAGATGGTCACTCCATGTCCTTCCATGTTACTCCCTCCGCCCCAACCTCCGCAAAAAAGTGCTGCTGGGGGAGGGGGTGTCACGGGGGTGCATCTGGTGAGGACATTTAGAGCACATCCCTTCTGCTCAAGGCCACTGGGGAGTGTGCTTCTCTAAGGGTAACCCTTACCCCCAAGGACCCCTGACTGAGATCTCTATGGCGGAAGGCGGCCACCCCACTGGCCCATTTGCCCTGCAGGCCCACTGAGGAGCGGCTCTTCCCGATTCTCCTGCCTCCCAGGTTCTCTGTGGGGAGGTGGCCACTTGCTGGCTCCACTTCTAGAACACACTCAGGGCAGCCACCGCCAAAGCGGGTCTGGGTTGGCTTCCTATCTTTCATGTGCTCAGCCAGAAAACAACCTGCTCCACTTCGGAGAAATACCATTCAAAGCCGCGACCCAAAGGGATGTTTGACACTGAGAACCTCAGGCCCCGCCCTGCGCAGAAGCCAGCACAGAGGGGCCTGGAGCCTGCGTGGTTTCCCCTTGCGGTAACGTAGCTCCAGCTTCCTTAGGTCTGAACCCCCCCCCCCCCCCTCCCCACCCCCGTTTCCTGTGGACCCTCTCACGTATCCTTTACTGCTCACAGTAAGTAGTCCTTCCAGATGCCTGAGGCTCATCTCCTTAGGCACCAGATCTTTAAGAAACGTTTTGCCATTTTGAGTGGAAACCTCCCCAAAGGTGTCGTTTACCTTTCTACTACTGCCTCTTTTTAAAATCCTCACCCAAGGTTATGTTTATTGATTTGAAGGAGGGAGAGAGAGAGAGACAGGGAAACATCGATTGGTTGCCTCTCGTACACACCCCAACCAGGGATTGAACCCACAACCTACCTATGTGCCCTGACAGGGAATCAAACCCGCAACCTTTTGGTACACGGACGCTCCAACCTCCTAAGCCACCTGGCCAAGGCTCTACTGTCTTTTAAAATATGAGTTACTACCCTTGCTTCAACTTTTCCTTGGTGGTACGAGAGCGTACATAACAACGCGATGAATAGTTTATGAGGAAAGCATGTCGGCAGCACACGCCCCAAATGCTTTTGAAAAGCCCATCCTCTTAGTACCATGAACTGTGGGAAAATTTAAATGCTTTACTGTAAAATATTTTTCTCCTAAATGGGCACGCAGACCCCAAACGCAGCCAGAAACAGGGGCAGGGCCAGGTGGTAGCGGGTGTGAAGTTCAGACTGTCCTGTGGAGTTAAGCAGAGGACTTAACATGACTGCGGCTGTGACTCAGAAATACAGTTTGGGCCGACAGGAGAATGGAGACTCAGAGGAGCGTTACCAGGAGCGAAGAAATGAACAGCAGCGTGGGATGAGCACATTAGGAGTCCTCCAGGCTCAGCATCAACTGATCATAGCTGGTGACACAAAAGGAGGTCAGGAGGGAAGCAATGCCACTTCCAGTTTGGCAGGAATGAGGAGGAATGGGCGGCGGGGGGAGCATGAATGAGGGGAAATGGTGGTTTCTCCTGTACCCATAGAACCCCGCGAAACAGGGCTCCAGCTGCTCTCCCAGACTGGAGAATCAGGTCCAAACTCCTCTTTCTGGCTCCTTTCCCTTTCCTCACACCTGACCCCTAGGTGGCCGCCCTGCCCCACCAAACCCTCCTTGCCCTCTAAGTCCCGCCTCTCCCCAGAGGGCATCTGTCCCCCACAGGGCTCCCTCCCAGCCTGGACTCCAGCACCAGTCTGCTGAGGCCACAGGCTTGCAGCCTTTATGTCTGCAGGTTGGAGGACAAGCCCTCTCCCTCCACTCAGGTTGGGCCAACTCATCACAGACGAGGAGGGTGCGCTCAGCACCCAGAAACCCTGCAAGCTCCCGAGGTTCTCAGGCCTTCTCTGCCCACAGACCTAGTGGTGATGAATGAGTACCAGATATTATTAAACAGACACTGGCTGAGCTGGAACCTCGAGGTGCGTTTGGGCCCCACACCCCAATGCAAGGGCAAGCCCCTCGCCTCTCACATGTCCCTCCTGGAACAAGCACCTCCTTCCACTGAGTTAGTCTGCCCCGTGCATGTGCAGATCCTGTCTTCCAAAGTAGAATTCACCTGGTATGTCTCCGACCCACCTTCCCAGTTTCTGCGACTCCTTTCTGTGTAAAAATGAAAATCCCTTTGGTGTCCTAAACAATCCTTTGCAACCTGAGGAGCCTGGGCCCGAGGCAGATGGGCAGCTCCTGTTACCATGAGCCTCAGGGACAAAGGACCCTGTTTGGAGGGAGCACGTCAGATTCAACACTCACAGAAATGACCTGCTCAACCCAGCAGAGGCCAGCACTGGGCGGGACGCAGAACAACCACAGGGCCAGTCCTCCTGAGAGCAGCAGGAGTCCCGGATCCTGGGACAGGGTGGAATGACAGAGTCTGACATTAAGCTGCATGCTGGGAAGCGGTGGCCCAGAGGGCTCCCATACAGAGAGAAAGAGGAGAATGAAGAGCCTATGCTTCACAACAGGGGAAGAATATTAATAAATGAATACAATTTAGAGCCTGAGAGCCAAATATTTCAGCGCTATGCACAAAAGAAGATACTTTCTGCTCTCAGGTCTTTATTAGCAAGTTAGGAGAGAAGAGCCGTAGAGGACAGTATTAAAACACGGAAAAGTCGTCCACACATTAGGTGCTGGGACGGGGAGGGGCTGCTGCAGGCCCACAGTACCCTGGAAGGCGTGCCAGCAGCAGGACTGGTGGGCCTGGGGGTCTGCGTGGCCGCTCCTCACTCCCCCAGGACCTGGCAGCTTCAGACTGAAACAGTTAGCCCTGCGTGACGTCCACACCAGCATGCTGACCGGAGACACACGAAGGACACCCGGGCAGGCTCACTAGCCGGAGCGCTCCTAAATGAAACTGCTCGGGCTGAATAGCAGAGCGGGAAAAACCACAATCGTTCTAAATTAACAAAAGGTTGGACAGGGCCACCGAGAGACACAGAGGCTGAGGTCATCAAAGTGGAAAAACTAGTGCTTCGATTCCACGGTCACCATCTGCCCCTCCTTGGCCACCCTCTTCCCCTGGTGCCCGCCTGGCTCAACACCCACACTGGCTGCCCCCACATGCCAATGGACTCCCCCGCGGCCGAACGAGGGTGAGGCAAACCGCGCCAAGGCTGGCCGGCCAGCCATGCGGGTTCATGATGACGAACCGGAAGAGGGTCCTGGTGCCACAGGCAGTGCCACCACCTCTGCCCAGCCCTCTCCGCTCTCCTGGATGGTGATCCAGCACCTCCCTGTCCTCAGTCCCCCACTTCCCACCCCCCCACTTCTCGCTGCCCTGATGAGCCTGCTCCCCGGGCACAGAAACAACAGGAGCAGTCAGCCCTCTTCACTGCCTGGGTGAGTGCCTCTCCCTGCCCAGGGAGCTGTCCATGCTCCCTGGCCAGCCTCCCCGTGCCCACCCCTCCAGCTGGGTCCCCTACCCTCCCTACAGCTGCTTCTCTGAGTCCTCTCGAGAGTCGACGAGTCCCCCGACTGCAGGAGAGGCTCTGGCTCGGCCCGACTCTTCCCGTCTGTACTCACTCCTTGGTGACCTCGTTCAATGCAGCAGAATTGCCACCTACAACTCCCAAACGCCGCACTTACTGACCCAATGCTGAGACAATACCTCCTGCGGGACATGTATCAGCATCCCCAACGTTAACTTGGCTACAGCTGAGCTCCCAGTATCCTACCCCCCTCCCTGCTTCTTCATCTTAGCGAAGGCAACTCCCCCTCCCACGTGCCCAGGGAAAGTCTTGGATTCATTGTTGGTAAGAATCATTTCCTTTCAAACCACAGGTAAATATCCAGCAAATCCTGTCAGTTCTAGCTTCAAAATATATCCAGCACCTAACCACTTTTCAGTACCCTCTACTGTTAGAATGTGCTGGCACATGGAGGACCTGAGCCACCACCTATGCTGGAACAAGGAAGGTGTGTTCACCGGCTGAATACCTGACCACCAGGTTCCCTACTATCAGAAGCAACTGAAGCACAGCCGCCAGCATCCTGCTGGAAACTGGTGGAACCTTCACTGCCTCTCCTCTCTCCCTGAGCTGTTCCCAGAAACAAGGTCCATAAATCTCCCAGACAGAGGACATTGTCTCGCAAACACCTGTACCCTGGACACTGGGGAACATCAGCCGGGTGATCCACCCTGGGGGGGAGGGGTGTGCTACACACCCTTAAAAACCCTCCTACCCTCCCCCTCGCTACTACAAACTGCTGGACTCAGCCCGGCAAGCCCTGCCTCCCATAAAAGCCCTTAATGTACCCAACCTTCACCACTACAACAGTGGTCCAAGCCACCTGGAGAGTTCACCTGTGTTGTTAAAATAACCTCCTAAGGGAGCCCTGGCTTCTGCTCTCCTCAACACAAAAGCCCGAGGAATGCCCTTAAAGGTTGGAAGTCAGATAAGGACAATCCTCTAAAAACCCTCCAGGGCAGTTCCTTATACTTGGAGTGAAACCTGAATTCCTTCTGACTTAGAGAACCTCCTAGAATCTGCCCCATCATTACCTTCCCACCTCTCCTCACAACCCCTCATCGGCACTCACTCTGCAAAAGCCACTCCGGTCTTTCCTTCCTGGAACAAAGCAAGGCCCACGCCTGCCCCAGGGCCTCTGCACTGGCTGCTTCCTGGTTTAGAAACGTTCCTTCCCCAACACCCCACACAGCCTTCCAGCCTTCCAGCCTTCCAGCCTTCCCGCCTTCAGCAGCTCCTCCAGGTCTGCTCAAATCTCAGGGGCTTCCCCCTCATTACCCTGTTTACATTTCAAACATTCTCCATTCAGTCTGGTATCCTTTCCTGATCACTTTCCCCAGAACACTCAACTACCATCTGATACAAGATATACATTTCACTTATTTGTTTGTTGCCTCCCAATCAGGATGTGAGTTTCACAAGTGCAACATTTCTCTATTTTCTTCCTCCACAGATGCATTCCCAGCACTAAAATGGTGCTTAAGTATACTTAAGTTTCTCAATAAATATTTATTGAATAAATCAATGACAGAGAATGCCCAACAAAAATGTGCTTGTTTGTTATAAACACAGACATATCAGAATGTGATCGGTGCTATAAAACACTAAACTTTCGGACGAATATTCAACATTCCATCTGGAAGAGAGGCCCATGCAGCGCTGGCTCCTTCTCCCTCACTTACTCCTTTCTCTTGCCCTCCGAGCCAGGAGTCTAAGCTCAAATACTGCCAAGAGCAGCCACAATGACCTAAATGAGCAGGTGGGCACTTACAACAACTTTAACATGGTAACCTGTGGCCCAACATTTGGACTTTCGCAGCTTTAGCTCGGAATCTGCTTGCAAGGCACGACTTTGCCCTTTCGTCTCCGAAACCGCCTGCAGGGCACGCAGCCCGCCTGGGCTCACTGTACTTGTCTGATAAATCGTACTCCATGCACGATCCCTGAGAAATAATCCCTGTACTACAATTGTATAATTGATGGAAAAAACAAACAAACCCAGCAACCCCTTTTTGTTCTAAAGGCCTGTGCTAAAACCTGGACTTTGCTAAATGCTTGACCATGTATCACCCATGGTTCTCACCTCACAACCCCACGCGCTTGATGGCTGTGTCAGCCAAGTGTGTGGTCTTGTTCCCCCAGAACACATCTCTCAGATCATCAGCTCCTTCCTTACAACTTGTGCCTCTAAAAACCTTGCCTTATCCCCTCCATGTTGGGGCATATTCTCGGTTCATGCCAGGGTGTGCACATTCCTGGTTTGCAAATCATTATCTGAATATGATAGGGGACTCGGATGTTGGAGAAATTTGAGTTTCAGATAATAGCTAATAAGCTTAGCAATCAATTTATGTTAAAAGCTACTGTTCCAGGAACTGAAGGTGTGACCCACCTGGACCCCAGGAGACCACAAGCGGTTCCATCCACCGTTGTGCCTCCCCAGGACTGCAAGGGGTCAAGTGGTGTCTGAGCCATTGTCCTCCTGGGGGAGACGACCACCGACCACCGCCCAGGGCACAGAGGAAAGAATGCTGCAGCTTTTTATCTGTTTAACTTTCTCCCTGAATTCCAAACCCCTTACCTACACTTTTCTTCTCCTTATACAAAGGGTCGGTTTAAAATGGAATTTAAGACAGTCTGTTCGGGTACAAACCTGCTGTCTTCTCAGATTGCTGGCCATCTGAATAAAGCGCCCACAAAGACTCAATCCCTGTCTCTGCTTATTGAGTCTGGTGGTGACAAGCAGCACAAAAGCCGGCTCTTCCGGTTTCAAATGAACTGTTTTTAATTTCTCAAAAGCCTCGTCTGGACTCCCAGAGGTTGGGTAGGTAGGGTGTGTGGCCACATGAAGAGCCCACACTCCACCAGAGACCACATGCCTGGGTTCCAGCCACTGCTGTCAAACGGCCTCAAGTCACCAGAGTTTCGTATATAAAAAAAGGGGGCCACGTACTAAACCTGACAAGCTCAGGGTACAAACCTGCCATCAGATCGCCAGCCATCGGAATAAAGCGCCCACAAAGACTCAATCCTTGTCTCTGCTTATTGGTTCTAGCAGTGACAGGCATCACGAAGGCCGACTTTTCGGCTTCACAAGGAACCCCTCGAGGAACCCCTCATTGTTATCTCGTGGCCCTTATGTGCTGTAAATGTTAAATGTTAACTCTCCTGTACCCACCAATGTAGAAGAAGCATTTGTTTCTTCATTGTACTTTTTACAATCCCAGAGGTTTCCCTGCTTTGCTCTCCCCCACCTCCCTAATCTGCCACTAAAGAATCTCCTGTGGCTCTCTTTACGTCTCCTCCTTTGACGGTAAGGTATAAAATGAACAGCAAACTGCCATTCTCTGGAGCATTTTCTCAATCCACGGAGGTTTTGCTTCCCACAAATGGTGGTCAGGTTGGTTCAAATAACCTCATAAAAACTGTCCACAGGTCTGGACATTTCTACCATCGACGGTTCTAAGAGAACATAAGAAGCTAGAATTTTACACAATATAAAGTCGTCCAAGCTTAAAGTGTTGAAAACTGTTGCAAAGTTCTGGCCAGTGAAATGTAAGGAGAAGCTATTTGTCAGGGCTCATGAGGAGGCTCTTTAAAAGAAAGCAGACCTGTCCTGGGACCAGAGTTTGTACCTCCAAATAAAATGTGGGGAGAAGGTGGGTAGAGATGGGCAGAGTGTTGCAGAAACTCACACACAAGGGGGTCAACTTTCTCGCAGTTAAGACTGGAGGCCGGTCCATTTGCTGAGAATAAGAGGAGGCAGGGATTGAGCACAGAGCTGGCTGCAAGTCGTGACGGTTTGTGAGAGGCACAGGAAGTTCGCAAAGAACAAGTGAAAGGCATTTGTGGGGACAACCAGAAACCAGAAGCTGCCAGCAGTACCAGCCACTCGATTGCCTGAATTTCCCTAGCCCGTCTCTCCCTCTGCTGGAGGAGCGGAGAAGGCCACTGGCCAGTAGGGCAGGGGACTCGGGGGTCCCTGGCAGGGAAAGGAGAGATTGGACCAAAGACGCTAGTTTTGATTATCTTTGAATGGCTGGAATATATTTTTTTATTTCTGAAACTTAATAACTAGAGGCAGCAAAAGCAAACAATGAGGGACGTTTACAAATGTGCTGACAACAGCCATCCTGAGGGTGGCTGGAAGGAAAGTAAATTTTCCCCCTTTGGTCTTTACTTCCAAACTTTTGTTATGGAGTTAACTTGCTTTTACAATAATTTTTTTTTTTTTTCTTGCCAGGGAGAGGGTGAGAGAGTGAGTGGGGCGGGGGGGAGGGCAGAGCGGCCCGAGAGTGTGAGAGAGGGCCAGCCTGTGTGGTCACTCTCTCTCAGAGAGAGAGAGAGCATAATTTTTAAAAACAAGTTGAAATGTTTCTAATACTCAATGCACTGTAATTTTTCATTTCTAGAGGAATCGAGTCTTAAAAAAAAAAAAACACCAAAAACCCGCTACATTCCAAAGCACAGATTTCACAACTGCTGCTGTTTTAAAGTCTTATTTGCTATGTTAGTTACGTCACTCTGCTTTGCCCTCTATTTTATCTCATCAACCTTTGATCGGTTCAGATTTTTTCTTTAACTTAGTTAAAGACATCCCAGATTTTCACTTGGCAATAATGCCAATGCTATTAATGAAGCTAATACTGCTCACATTTGAACGCGGACACGTCCTCGATTCCTATGCTATGGAATCAGTGCAGCACGTGTGGCAGGGCCATTTCCATCCTTGCCATGGAGAAGAAAACGGATGTCCGGTAAACAAGCATCTGAAACCCAGCTCTCACCCCCCCCGACAGTCACTCGAATATCAACTGTGCCTTGTGCTGCTGTTGGGGCTGTCGCTGGACCCTGAGGAGGCTGCAGAGCCGACTTTCTCTGTGGAGAGGACAGCTCCACCAGGAATGAGGCATAGCAGAGTCCAGTGCAAACTCAGTAACGGTTGATAAGACTATTATCAAAGGAGTCCAGAAGAGAGTGAGGCCAGTGTGTGCAGAGGCAGTTACAAAGTTTCAGGGAAGAGGCAGGTCTTAAGCTTGATCTGGAAGGCTGAAGATTTTTCTGATGGGTGGAGAGGTGGGGTCAGTGCAGGCAGTTGGAAGGCTCTCCCCTTCTGTGCAAGCCAGCCCTCCCCCACGTGTCCTCCTCATTCCTCCATTAAATGCCGAGTCACCACACTAAGAACCATCAGTTGACCAGACTATCCATCAATCAAGCAATCCACGAGATTTCATTTCTATACCACCAAAGCCTAGACGAATTTCACTACAACAGGACACGCAATAATGTTGAATTAATTTCAGGAATCCATAGAAAAGGCACTGCCTACTCTTCAGAGCAGCAGACTAGGCTTAGGTGTCTGCTGTAAAGAAATACTCAAGTGTCAGCATTATAAATCGTGCATAAGGATGTCTACTACAGCCTGGCTTGTTGGGGGAGGGGGGCGGGGGGAGAGGGTGAGGAAGAAGCAAACAGAATGTCCCACGCACTGGTAAACAGTAAACACAAGTAAGATACCTCCAAACCATGTAGAGGTCAAAATGAAGATGAGACACATATGTGCTAACATGAAACAGCCTCCAAAATATACTGTTACCCGGGGGAAAAAGATTGGAGAATACACACTATGTGATCTCATGTATATAAAACAAAACTTTTGAATGCTCAAAATTGCACAAACCTAAAGATTTCTCTGAATATGTATATAGTACATATGATACCTATTTAACCATTGTTATTTTCAACTCAACACCTCCTGAAACTTGGTAAGTATTCAATAAATATTTGCTGAGCGAAGGAAGACATACAGACAGAAATACAAAAGGATTAGAAAACTGATCTGCTTTTCACGCGAAATATTCCTCTACTGTTCGCAGTTTCAGAGACTGTACTAATCATGTGTTACTAGTCTAAGGAAAATGAATCGGAAATAGTTCTTTTTAAAAAAAGCTGCAGGTCCTGGAGAGACCAAAAAGGGGTCTACGCACCAGCTCTGAGTCTCTTCTGCAGGTGACTGATTTCATCATCTTGAGCAGTTAGGGCTCCTACCTTTAACCTCCCCAGCAGAAAGACGAATGGGAAGGTTCTCGGTTTCTAATTGTTCCTGAAAACCCGTTCAGGTAAAGGCATCCCTTTCTAAACGGCGCGCTTCTTCCAGACTTTGACTCTTCTGGGGGTCGGGCCGTGGCGCGCCGCCTTCCCAGCGGCACCCGCAGGAGCGGAGTGAGGACGCAGGTGAGCAGGTGCACGTGGGAAGCCCACGGGTAGCGTGCCCGCACCGCGCGGAGGGGAGGAAACTTACTTTCCTGCTGGCCCCTTCTCTAGCTGTGATCTGTCTCTCCTGCTCAGGCATCTTCTCCCGGAGAAACCAATTTCTTCTGTGATCCGGTCCGCAGCCCAGAGATCACCTGGTTAGCGAAAACGCAGCGCGGTGTTAAACCCCAGAGCGAAGAGGGGCGGGGTGCGGATGGCATCTTTTCGGGTCGGCTCTAACCAGCCCCAGCATTTCCGACGAGGGCATCGGCTGCCCTCACTCTACTGACTAATTCAAAGTTGCGTGTCATCACACCCCTGGTCGCTGGGGACGCGGCAGAAGAGCGAGACGGGAGGGTGGGCCTCAGACCCTCACCCACACGCACACCCGGAGGCCGGCCTGCTGATGCCTCGGTGGAGCCGGGACGCCCTGCGGGAGCCCACCCTCCCTCCTCCGTCTCCGCTACCTCGAGCCGGTGCGCGTCGGACTCGGTCTTCAGCTCCGACGTGTGCCGGCGAGGGAAGGAGCCGGGCGGGCGAGCCTCGCAGACCCGGGCCGGAGCTGTTGATTCCAAGGCCCGCCCACCGCGGCAGGGACAAGTGCGGTGTAGCGGGCGCCCGCGTGGGGTCCGCTCTCCCACTCCGCGCCTGACTTCGGGGAACCGCGGTCCTCACGCGCCGCAGCCACCTCGGGTGTGAACTCAACGCCTGGAAAATCGATGAGAGACAGGCAAGGACCTCCCACTGGTCTCCAACGGGTGGCAGGCTCTGGCCAGAGGCGGGGTCCCCGGAGCGGGGGGTTCCAGTGGGGGAGGGGGGCCGAGGGCGGGAGAACCAGCCTTCCATTACCGGCCACGCCCCCTCCATCCCACCTCCCCCTACAGCCCCGCCCATGGGCCGAGCAACCCTTAGATGACACGCCGAAAACTTGGCCACACCCCTAGAGATTCTATTGGCTGGAAGGCCGTGGGAAGCTACTATCATCAGCTAATTGAAACGCAGGGTCGGCCCGGTGAAGGCGGGGAAACAGCGCACGCTTCCTCGGTAGCCAATAGAAAAGAGAAATAGAGAAGCGCTTCCTGAATCCTGGGGTCGACGAAAGATGGCGGCCGCTGAAAGGGCTTGGTGCGAGTTACTCAGGTGAGCAGCCCGCGGTGTGGGCTCGCAGGTTTCTGTATCGCGGCACTTGTCAGTCCACGCAGTTGAGGTTTGCGGGGAAAGGGCCTTCCTTGTCACGAATCTACCCTGTTTTCTTAAGGCCAGTGAGCGCTCTTTCTCTCACTTTGGGGTCTTCGTGGTAGACTGGAGCCGGCTGCGTTAAAGACTCAGTTTACCGCCTTTTCCTCGCCTGCCCCATTGCTGTCTGGGGGATTGAGTTTCCCTCCGCTTTTCAGCTTTTTCTTTCTCTTCTTTGAACTCCATTAATCTGTTAAGTTATTCCTCTCTGTTCCTCATTTTCCTATCTGTCATGTCTGTCTTTTTAGTAAAGAAAAGCGATCTTCCTTCTCATGCCTTAGTTTCTCTTTCTCGTTAACATAAGTCCCTTAAATACAAAGTTTTTGTTGAATCCCCTGCTTCTCGATCGCCCATTGGTCTTTATTTCTGATTAATGTAAGAGTAGTTATATAAAATATTACTGAATTTATCTTTATTGCATAAGTCACAAATGGCTTCTTACAGAAAAATTAGGAAATGTGCAAAAATGAAAATTCACCAGGAATGCTACTTTTCGGAGATACTGACTATTAACATTCGGAAAACTCCTGGACTTTTTCCCCACATTTGTTGTTGAACTAGTGCGGGACTTTACTTGTCTTGCCCCGCAGTAATAAAACAGGAAGACCTAGTCTATTCTCCCTAACCAGTTCTTTTAACACCTATGTACAGGGTGGGCAGAAGGAGGTTTACAGTTGTGCGTATGGAAAATAACGCAATAATTACTGAGTAATAGTATAAGAAGAAACTGTTCTGCGTACCCGCACCCATAAACCTACTTTTGCCCCGCCCTTTTAGTTCAAGTTGAAACTTTATAAGGAACAAAATAGCATCCTGAATAGCAGTATTTATGTATTCTCTCCAAAATTCAGGTATTGTTCAAATTTTGTCCCTTGTATTTCAAATTCTGTAATGATTTTTGAAAACACTCTGAACAGGAAAGTCTGTTTTCAGAGCCTTCATATTCTTCCCTGCCATATGAAATATCCCTGACTCAATGCTTTGCACATAATGATGGCTAAATGTTTGCTGAGTGAATAACTCACTTTTCTAATTCGGTATAGTATCAAAGAAAAATACCCCCAACTCTCTGAAAAGGCTATTAAAATATTCTCCCTTTTCTATATTTCTGAGTGAGTCTGTATTTTGTTCATATACTTCAATAAAACAACGTATCAGGTTGAATGCAGGAGCAGGTACAAGAAGCCGCTATCTTCTGTTAAGCCAGACATCAAAGATTTGCAAAACTAAAACAGTGATATCCTTACTAAGTTTCTTTTTTGGTTTGGAAAATACAAGGTTCTTTAAAATAAAAATGTTAACAAGTAATGGATTTGTCATTTTTACATGGATTCATATATATTTATGATTCATCAGCTTTCATTTCTAATATGCTAAGTGTTGCTAAATATAATCACTGTAAACCAGTAGTTCTCCGGAGGGCGATTTTGCCCCTGCGGGGCGTTTACCAATGTCTGGAGATGATTGTGATTGGCAGGGTGTCACTGGCATCCAGTGGTTCAAGGCCTGGGATATGGCTAAACATCCTCTACTGCATTGGACAGCCTCAACAACAAATTATTTGCTCCAAAATTTCTGCAGTGCCAGGGTTGGGAAAACCTGATGTTAAACAAGAGCTGTATGGGGGCCTCAGTAATTTTAAGAGTGTAAAGTTATCCTGAGTCCAAATCATTTTAATAAGTGAAATACCTCTTCAAGTAAAGGACTTGATGACAATAAGGAAATCCCACTTGAGAAATTTATTTCAAAACTGAATATCAATAAGATGCTGATTTTCCAAAAAAGGTGTGTGTTCTCTACGTATGACAATGAAAACTATGTAACTACACAATCTATGCCTACATTTGCTTGGGTCATTAAGCAGCACAAGCCGGATCTCATGTTCAGTACTGTGTACAGACTTAGAGCCTGCGTGTCTCTCCCCCACCAGCCTGTCTTCTCTCCCCTGCAACATACTCTAACTCTGTATTTCTCCTGGTCCCTGACTTTTTACTGTGTAAGTTTTAGTATTTTGTTGCTTTTGTGACTTACAAGCCCCTCAAATTCTTTACAAAGGATAGGCATGATATTACAAACACTAAATTGGGTAGCAACGCTAAGAGAAAGAAATTACGAGAAATTATTTCAACATAATTTAAGAGACATCTGGGGAGGGATTAAAATTTTGCGTTCAGTCGATACATGTTTGTGCCCAGATTATGGGATGCGGTGGTGAGCAAGCTGGGTCCTTGTCTTCATGAGCCTCGGCCGACCTGGCAGTAATCGAGGACCTTTTGGTAGGAGTGTGGGAGCGGGTTTACTGATGTGCATGAGGGGGCACATCAGTGGGTTTTCAGCAACTCATTCAGAGGCAAATAAAGGGAGGGCAGTGATTCTAGGGTCATGGAAACAGATGAAATGCAGACCTCGGAATGGAAAGGGAGAAATTTAAGTTCCATTCCTCTCACCTCAGAAATTGTTCTACCTGTTGTGCGGTGAGAGAATAAAAGCAATGTACTGTGTCCCCAAACTTTTAGCTAATGGAATATTGATCATTCAAGAAGACATTTTGGGGGGTTACCTGTTGTCACTTTGAGGGTCAGGTGCCATTACTAATGTCTTGTTGAGATTAATACTTAAATTTGTTTTAATCCTTTAACACATATGCTGAATCAGGGGAAAGGTAGCTCAACCTTGATTTTTACTGCTGATTAAAAAGAAAAGATATATTAAATTGCTAACATTACTGTGGAGATTGGAATTAAAGGAGACTTACACTTTTGTCACTGGACATTTTGTCGCATTAGAATTTTAATAATGAGTATTTCATTAGCAGACTTGCAAGCTGTAAAAATTTTGTTACTAATATATAATATACAAAGTGGATATGTACTTCGTAGTTCTACTTTTGTTTAGTGGGCATGATATCAAGTTTCACCTTGTCCCTCTTGTTTCAGGTTTTTTTATTCATTATTCTGCCCTGGGCTAATCGTATGTGGAACTCTGTGCTTGTGTTTGGTCTTGGCACTTTGGAGAGTCAGAGTTGTGCTACAGAGAAAGAAAAACTCAGCACCAACTGGCCACAAAGCGGTGATTGCCTTCTTCCACCCGTACTGCAATGCCGGCGGAGGGGGAGAGAGAGTCCTGTGGTGCGCGTTAAGGGCCCTGCAGAAAAAGTAGGTATGCATCGTTCTCCGCTGATGTGGTACATTGTTACCATCTTTTCAAAAACCACCACCCAGAACGATTTTTTAATACCACGTTCTCTGATACCGCATTGGTAGCCGGGAATTCACCTTTTAACCGAACAGAAGGTACCGCGGAGCACTCCAGCCAGTGGCAGCACGACCGGAACCTCCTTTAGGGAGCGTCTGTTCGACTCTCGTTCTGATAGCAGCGCCGGCAGCGTAGTGTCCAGTAGAAAGAATAAGGTGTTATATGCGCATCGTTTAATGTTTTAGGCTCTTTTCCCTCACACCCGTCCTGAAAATATTTTTCCCTTTTAGAATTCAGATTCCCTTTTAGAAAAGAAAAGGCATAGTAAAATGCAGGTTCCATTATTGTTTTATCAAATGAGAAGAACTATCGTCCGTCCATCCACGGTTATTCTGCTTCCTGGCACGTGCCCTTCATTTAGTTCCAGACCTTCACAGGTAATGCCCGTACCTCTGCAATTCTGTGTCCTTAGGCCATCCTGGCTTCTCACCACCGTCCCTGTACTTCCTCTCCCATCTTCCCTAGGTGCCTAAATCCAGAGAGTTTTCTTAAATCCCGGCTTCATCCCCACCTCCTTGAAGCCCTCCCTACCTCAATCTGCACTATTCTCGTAACTCTGTGTGGTACCTTTGTTCTCTCTGGCGAGACTGTCTAACTCTTGAGGGCAGTGGCCGCGTTTCAGATCTGTACATGTACTCCCCAGCAACCCCATCATTCCTAACTCACCCACAGGAAAAAGAAATCCCAATGATCAGGGTGAGACAGAAGATGCTTGTTCATCTTGCTTTTGCGACATTTTGTTCCCACCCCTGCCTCTCTGCTCCTTCACAGACGCTTCACTCCAGCAAACCCAGCTGGGAGTGCCACGTGTCCTCCAGGCCCCTTGCCTTTTCATGTAGCGTTCCCTTTTTTCTTTGAAATAATTTTTTCTCTTCAGTTAACTTCTACAAGTCTTTCCTGACTCAGCATAAGCTGCAATATGCTTTCCACTCGACCTAGCACTATCCTGGGGGACCCACGTGGTTTCAGGTGCTGTAAAAGGAATCGAAAGTAAATGGGGAACGAGACGACAGACCAAGTCCCTCTGGCAGACCTTGGATTTTATGTGAGAGAGACAAGATAATAAGCAAAGGAGAAAAGTATCAAATGGTGAGGAGTGCTGTGTAAGAAATTAAAACAGGATAATACAATAATAAAATAGCCTCGGATGAAGATATTTTAAAAGGTTGTATGCTCTCTTGAGGACGGTCACCCTTTAGAAGGTGGTGTCTAAAAAGAGGCGTTAACCTAGATACATAGACACAGTGGACAGGGGTTGTCTTAGGCAAAGATAAGCCTTTTAGTAAATAAGTTGCAGGCCTGGGGCAGGACTGAAAACCCACCGTGACCTGCTCAGTTAGGAATTTATGATCAGATCAGATCACCTTTTTCATCCCCAGGGTTTTAAGCAAAGAGATGATATTCTGATTATCTCTTGCTACATAACAAACCACCGTAACATTTAATGGCTTAAGAATTTGTTGTTATTTCTCATGTTGGGGGGCCAATGGGCCCTGGTTGGAATCCCTCGTGTTCCTGTGTTACAGTCACAACAAATGGCAGCTGGGGCTGGGGTCATTGGGAGGCTTTCCCCTCATGTCTGGTTCCTGGGCTGAGAGGACTGGACCGGCTGGGGGCAGTCAGGCATCCCTGTCACCTGGCAGCCTCTCCGGGTGACTACCTTGGGCATGCACACACCATGACGGTCTCAGGATAGCTGGGCTTCCTATATGACAGCTGACTACCCTAGAGTGAAATAGAAGCTGCATAGCCTGGGTCCAGAAACTGGAGCTGTTTGGCCATATTTTATTGGTAAAAGCAGTTACAGAGCCCACTCCAAGGGAGGGGACCTAGCACCCACCTCTTAATGGGAGTAGTGTTGGAGGCTCTGTGGCCATCATTAAGCTACCAGAAATGACATTTCCTTTTCACATTTCAAAAGGGTCATTCTGGATGCTGGGAGGGGCTGGGGAGGAGCAGATAGATGCCCATCCTTTAGGCTTCCCTAGCATCATGTGGCTCCTTATCAACTTATATCACACACTTGTGCAGTTCACAGATCTTCTCTCCACTGGAGTGAGCTCTTTGAGGATAAAGACTCTCATCCCCGAATCCCCAGAATCTAGTAGCTCATACTAGATACGTTTTATGACTTGAAGAGTAACTACAAATACAACAGGAGGGAGGCCGAAGCATTAAAGAGTCGGCAGAGCACACTCTTACATATTCCCACTGTAATTACACACCTTACTGCAGTGCAGGCACAAGACCTAGCTTTTGAAACCCTGCTTTAGCATCTACAGTCCTATCTAAAGATATCCTTAGTGGATTCTAACTCTTGTTTAGAGTATTTCATTAATATTTCATTACCATTTTTATACTGGGAAAGTGGTCAGAATATTTTTTAATTCTTGGAAACACAAACGTCTCATTCATAGATCAGCAGCTTTTGTCTGTGTCCTCTCTGTGCGAGACTCTCAGCGGGGGAGACAGCGAAGAACTGGACGTCGCTCTTGAAAGACTGACATTGTACTTGCAGGCAGGAAAGAAGGAGATCAGTAGTCCAGAGAGGCAACGGACGAAAAACAGTGGGAAACATTTTTTTTAGTCTAAAAATAAGCTTTTTAGGATTGTGAGAAGAAAAGTATCTACCACTTTTGGCTTGATTTTACCCTAAACCAGTGAAATCCTTAACTCTCTGTTTCAGGTACCCTACAGCGGTTTATGTCGTTTATACTGGCGATGTGAATGTCAGCAGTGAGCAGATACTGGAAGGTGCTTTCAGAAGATTTAACATCAGACTGACTCACCCGGTGACGTTTATTTTCTTAAGGAAACGCTACCTTGTGGAAGACTCGCTCTACCCGCACTTCACACTGCTGCTCCAAAGTCTAGGATCCGTGTTGCTGGGCTGGGAAGCGCTGATGCAGTGTGTTCCGGATGTGTACATCGATTCAATGGGTTACGCTTTCACGCTGCCTCTGTTCAAGTATTTAGGCGGTTGCCGAGTCGGAAGCTATGTTCATTACCCCACGATCAGCACCGACATGCTGTCCGTGGTGAAGAGTCGCAACGTTGGATTTAATAACGCAGCCTTCATCACCAGGAACCCAGTTCTCAGCACAGGAAAGCTCCTTTACTACTATTTCTTTGCTTTTGTCTACGGACTCGTGGGCTCTTGCAGTGATGTAGTCATGGTCAATTCTTCTTGGACACTGAACCATATCCTCTCGCTGTGGAAGGTCGGCCATTGTACCCACACCGTTTACCCACCTTGTGACGTGCAGGCATTTCTGGACATTCCCTTGCAGGAGAAAAAGATGACCCCGGGGCATTTACTGGTGTCCGTGGGCCAGTTCAGGCCTGAAAAGAATCACCCTTTGCAGATCAGAGCCTTTGCTAAGTTGTTGAATAAGAAGAAGGCCGAGTCCCCGCCGTCACTTAAACTTGTCCTTATCGGAGGCTGTCGTAACCAGGACGACGAACTTAGGGTGAACAAACTGAGAAGGCTTTGTGAGGAGCTAGGCGTTCAAGAAGATGTGGAATTTAAAGTAAATATTCCGTTTGATGAGCTGAAGAATTACCTGTCTGAAGGAACAATCGGCCTGCACACCATGTGGAATGAGCATTTTGGGATTGGTGAGTCTGTCCTTTAGCATGTTTGGATAAAATGATAACATTCTGGAAGTTTTTCTATTTTAAACACAGACACAGAGAAGTTTAGAACGTGCCCAAGTTCAGTCGCACAGCAAAGAGGTAGAGGCCCACCCTCTAGCCCAGGCGGCCCCTGCCCTTAGCCACCACACTTCCTCTCCCCACCTACCCCGTCTACGGCTGGGACAGGCTGCTGGGCCCTGCCCCGTCCCACTGAGGGGCCCAGTCCGACTCTCTGGGTGGGGCCCAGGTCTGCGTATCTTGGTAAAGCTTCAGTGATTCTGTTTGCATCAGAAGCTGAGAACCACTGTCTTCAGGTGGCCTTCTCCCCGAAATTCTTTGCTGCGTTTATTAATTCTGTTCTCAGTTTTGGAATGGCCTCTCCTTTTCTTCCTGCCACATCCCATTACAAGTGTTCAACTTAAATTTCCTTGCCCTTCAATGCAGCCTTGTTTTTCCAGCACTAATTGCTCTTTCTTCCCTGACCTCCCGTTATGCACACATTTTGGTATAAAGCCAAGTACTGTTTTGTGTCTAATTTGGTCCAACATGTCACAAGTGCCTACTTGCACCTCCCACTGCGAGGTGTTAGGGGGACGTAGAACAAGAGCGGAGCCTCCTACGCCGAGGCTACTTTCTCCTGCACTCTTTGCTGTCCGCAGGCAGTAGCACAGTCCTAAGCTCAGACGTACAGCGAGAACTTGTCGCAGACTTTCTGCATGGAGGCCAACTTCCCAAGCTTCCTTCCGCAGAGCGTATGGAGCACTCACTGTGCCGGGCACTGGGCTGGGTGCCGGGAACGCCTGACAAGTAGGAAGTGCCCTTGTCGTCAGGGGCTCACAGCTGTGAGCCGTGCAGACGAGGTAGACAGTCCTGGGCTGTGCGGTGGGCCGAGTGCTGTGCAGGGCGAGGTGGAAGCACAAAGAGGAACACCTGACACAGACTCATGGGGTCGGGGAACAATGGCCCAGGAAATGATATGACACTCAAGCTGGGACCTCAACAGCAATTAGAAGTTAGCCATACAGAAGAGGGGAGGGCAGCCAGCCAAGGGCAGGCACCCCATGGTGACAGACATCAGGAAAGGAGCATGAGCAGGCACGTTCAAGGGATGGAGGAACAGAGAGACAGAGCAGAAGTGACCTGCAGCCAGCACGTGGGGCTGCGTTAAGCCAGTGGGGAAAGATGCAGAGATTTTAAGTATTGGATTTAAAAGCTTTCCATTTCCTAAACTTCACCAGGGCTGCAGTACAGGGACTGGATTGGTGAGGAGCAGGAAGGGCAAGGCTAGAAAGGCAGGAAGGCGGGGCTGCTGCAGCAGCCTGGATGACAGGCACCAGAACTCCAGCCCACCAGCAAAGTGCTGAGGAAGGATTAAACAGGACTGGCACTTGATTGGCTGTTTTAAATGAGGGACGAAGAGCAGTCAGAAACAACTGCCTCGGGTTTTACTCTGGGCGGTTGTGTGAGCGGTGTTCGCACCTGGAGAGGGAACCCTGGAAGAGAGGCAGTTGATGAGCCCAGGTCCGAGCGTGTGCAGTCTGCGTTGTCTGAGGGGCGTGTGCGTGCATGCATCCAGCTGGCACTCATTATGTGAGTCTGAAGTGTGGAGAGGGGCCTGGTCTGGGAGCGCACACAGAGGAGCAGCGGTTGTCCGGGCAATTACCGCAGCCCCCATGGGTGTGGATAAGATTGCCACCGCCCGTGGTACAAACTGCCGAGAACATTAACAGCTCAGAGGCAGGCAGAGGAGAAGGGGAGGGGTGGAGGGGCACGCCAGCACGGCGCAGTGTCCTGGAGGCCAAGGGAAGAGAGAGTGTGGAGGAAAGGAAGGCAGCGAGTTCCCATGCTTCCCAAGCTGGGCCAGGTGAAGATGGCGCTGGCGCCCTGGGCGAGGGTGGTTTAATGGCGGCGGAGGAGTGAGAGTTGGACGGTGGTGGGTTGAGCAGAGTGCAGGTGAGCAGGTGGGGCCAGTGCAGACCACGCTTTTCAGAAGTTCGTGTGTGACAGGGAGATGAAAGAGGAGGCAGCAGCAGGGGAGGACCTAGGGCCTGGAGAGAGAGTGAGGGCCTCAGTGCACACATGCCTTTATTTTGTTGTGACTGCTTTTTACGAGGCCTCGAGAGGGAGGGAGGGAGAGAGGGGGGCAGGGGAAACCCTGGAGGGGGGTGAAGCGGATGGGCTGAGGTCTCTGAGAACTAGAGGAGTGGTATCCAGCCTTGAACAGGTCACTATGGTACAATCCCCAGTTTCCAAATAAGAATTCAAACACAGCACCAGCAGAAAAGCCCGTTCCCCAGGGCTTGCACCGGTGCTGAAGACAGTGGTGCTGATTCCCCTGCGTTCCTGGGCCCCTGGTCCACTGAATCACTTTCTGATGGCCTTCGTTCTCTGGAAGCGTGGCCCCGAAACGCTGGCCGGAGTGACTTGTACCCTCCCCACATCCTTTGATGGGAGCTAACCAACCCTTCCCTTCTGTCCGCTGCCATCGGCACACGCTGTCCCACACCTGTGAGAAACCCAGGCCAAGGCGTGCACATCGGCCGTCGTGGACCTCGCTGAGCTGCTGGCCTAACAGCAAAGCCTTACTGTGAAGGATGGAAAACCAAAAACCTTAAAATTATTTTATTTTGCACCATGGAAGTTGGATGAGTAAATTTATAGACAGGCATACATCTAATTAAATTTCTCATAAGTCTCTGAAAATTTTTTAAAGATTTCTGCTCATTCTTACTCTTCTGAACACGTGCAAAACTTAAAAGACAACATGGTTTTGTCTCTTCCTCAGGCGTTGTTGAGTGTATGGCAGCTGGCACCATTATCCTTGCGCACAACTCGGGGGGCCCGAAGCTGGACATTGTCGTCCCCCACGAAGGGCACGTCACCGGGTTTCTGGCGGAAAGTGAAGAGGACTACGCCGGGACTATGGCCCGCATTCTTTCCATGTCTGAGGAGGAGAGGCTGCAAGTCAGAACAAGTGCCCGTGCCTCCGTGGGCAGGTTCTCCGACCAGGAGTTTGAGGTGGCGTTCCTGTCGTCTGTGGAGAAGTTATTTAAGTAACGCCGTGTCTGTGCAAGCTGGGTTTTTCTGTGATGGGTGAGCACCTTCATGGGTGAACACTTTTCTAAAGTCATTCCACCTTGCGGTAAAGTCAGCCTAAGTGCAGTGCACTCTAGGTATATAGGCAAGGTATTTACTTCCAGGAAAAAAGGCAAAATTACCTAAATGGAAAAGGTAACCTTATATGTTTAAATGTAAAAATTTTATACTTGTGCTTGGTCTCAAAATCTGAAAAATATGGGTCTTAAATTTAGGGGAAAAAAAAGAATACTCGTCATTTTGGTACAATCCATATTTTTCAAATCTCATTTGTCAAACCACTTTACTCGAGTGACCAGGAAAGAGAATTTCCTTTTAGAAAAAAAGAAATGTTGAAAGAAAAATGGAGGACCGACCACTGATTGGTACTCTAGAGTTGTTCTGACATTTTCGAAACAGAAAAATTCCGGTACATTTAAATTTTAAACAGTGTTGTAGATGACCTCTGTCAGTGTCTGTAATGAGTTTCTTAAAAGAAAAAAGAAACTCTAAGCAGGCCTAGTCATGCGTCAGTCAAAAGGCGAACCGACTGTGACTGCCGCGCCTGGGGGCCAAGGCGCTGCTGGCGATCTTTTCCGTAACGAGGTGTCTGCGTGGTGCCCCGGCCCGCTGGTCTGGGCCTTTCGTTGCTCCTGGACATTCCGCCTCGGCGAGACGTGGAGTCAGCTTTACGTCCTTCAGGAGTCTGAGCCAGAACACCACGAGCAGTTGTTTTCCTGATGGTGACGCTGTAACTGCAGACCCAAGTGCACGGCCCCTGTGAGCCGCCTCACGCGCTCTACGGTGAGAAGGTGGTGTTTGGAAGAGAGCCCTGGGCTAGCAGCTAGACTGCCGGGGGCCTGGCCTCAGCTTCATCATTCACAAACACAAACACCCGATCTTTTGACGTTAAAGTTGTTCCCTCGTCTTTCTGAGTCCCGTCTGTGACCTGCACAAGGTGATGCCCATCCTCACTGCCTTTTCGAGTTCTGATGCTAACATGGAAAGGATGTGGATGCACTTGGAAAGTGATAAAAGTTACTTTAATTAAAAGTACCAAATAGCACACGTCTTCTGTAATCCTGTCATCATCCCTGCATGGGGACCCCATGGAGATTCTAGGTCACCACACCAGTAGCTAGGAATCAGAATAACTAGCAGGGCTTCTGTCCTCAAGAACGAGCATGACAAAAATGAATATGTGCACGTGCAGTGTGGCTGTCGGGACCTACACCTCTTGGCATTTTCCGCATACCTGTTCATTCCTTCTCGTTCAGTGACTTGACCTCCTTCCCTGTCTGCTAGCTGTTTGTGTGAGGGGCAGGTTAAAGAGGTGTGTTTTTCCTTTCCAGTCTTCTCTCCAGGCCTCAGTCCAGCCATCTAGTCCCTGCACCCAGTCGCACTGCTGATTCGTCTGCAGGCCATCTGCTGTCGTCAGATTAAAAAGCAGCACAACCGAGTCCCGGGGTGTTCCGACCCAGCAGCGTAGCCTTGTGTTGGAGACTGCCCAGTTCAGGAGAGAAAGGCTGGTGGAAACGAGCCAGAAGGAATGCTGCAGAGTCCAGTGTTACTGTTAACTTTGCAGATAAGAACCGTGGGAAGAACTGAGACTCCTTCAGCATCACAGAGCTGTTTAATGACAAAATTGGGGTTATAACCTGGGCGTCCTTGTCTCTCACCTAGACTTTGAGGCGGGAATCAGCCTAACCCTCTACCCAAAGAAAACCGTGGGGCGAAGGTAAAGAACCTGGAACAGAACATTAGTAGAGGGTGTAGTGAGGAAGAAGGGAATCTGAAATTCCATTAAATATTTTGTAGGCTTATTTCTCCAAAATAATTTTTATTTATCACTAAATTGAAAAGTATGATTTGTATATGTTTACTTGGCTGTTCCTCATGTGGTGTTATTACATTTTTCCCCCCCTGAATGATGAAACCATGAGAAGTGTCAAAGCCACATCAGCTACCGCCTGGAGAAATTCTGAGCGTCGGTTCGGAAGGTGTTGCTTTTGAACCCGCAGCCGTGGTGACTCACATTCTTGCCTCCGGTTGTGCGTGTGCTTTGTGTAGTAATCTGTTTGTATCTGGGTGTGACTCAGACTTAATAGGCACAGAATCGTCTGTATCTAACTATGATCTGAAGAAGTGATTTTTGTTATCTTGGATACTTTCTCCAGTATGGTATGTTTATACCCCTCGTGTAGTCTCTCAGTTCTGAGTTATTTATTATCATCAAGCTTCACATGCCAAGAAAATTTGTTTTTAAGAAAAGGAAAAGAAAAATTTTAAGGCAACAAAATCATCTGCCTCTTGTACCCAAGTAGAATAGGTTGGCGGGTTCTTTAAATAACTTTTTTAAATAAATACTTAAGACATACAAAACATCTTCATGAGCAGGAGCTTTATTTTAATAATTTTCAGGGTATTTTACAAAAGTATCTTAGAGACAAAATTGTGAGGTAGGGGCCAGTGTGATTATCAGTGTTTAATTACACATAAATGTACCCTAGACTCCAGAGCTGTGATGTGAATAGATAAATGAGAGCATGTCTGTGCCAGATCTGTTAGTGGGCACAAAGATTACTCCTGAAGGGACGGAGAGCCAAACTCCCCCAAATGTGCCACTTGCAGCGTGTGAATCAGTTTGAGCTGAAGGCAGGCGTGACCCTACAGGGCTCGTGAGAAACTTTCACCTCTCCCTTCAAGAATTGGAATTTGGAGCCTTGCCCACGATAAGAAATAACCAGAAATAACCTTATAACCTCTCTCATAGGGCAGGCAGGGCAAACTTCCAGTTCCTGAACATCCGCTCTTATGTCCAGCACGTGGCTCTCCTGCCCCCTGAAGCCCCGTGGTGCCTTAACGGCATTCATGTCTACCCTTTTTGTCTCTGAACCTCCCCGGTATGTGGGGTTCCCATACACGCATTTGTAATTAAATTTGGTTGTTTTTCTTGTTAATCTGTCTCATGTAGATTTAACTGTTAGACGGGCTAGAAGACCCTGGAAGGGTAGAGGAAAGCTGCTCCCCCCCACAGCTGTGTTCCCCCCCACACCTGTGTCACACCACAGCAGTTATGCGGACTCTAGAGTCAGTGAGAGCCTGCCGTCTGCCCTGCCTCTCCCACTGGTCCCCTGCTACCCAGTTTTCCTCTTTCCCCGCTTAAATCGAAGGCCTCCTTTCGCTTTGGAGAAGCATCACTTCTAATGCTGTAGTGCTGTGTGCTCATTTGGACTGTAGGTAAATGTTACAAGACCCTTAGAAGGGGAGGTAAGGCTTGACACACCTAGTACCATTTAAGAATGATCAATTTGATAGCTAGCATACATAAAGATGTGTGATTTTTCTAATAAGATATATTCTAAAAGCACATGCAGGTCTGCTCATAGTTTCAATTTAACAGATACGGCCAAGCCTAGCAGTAGAGGGCAGTCATCAGAACAGTCTCTAGAACGTGGTTAGGTAATAGTGTGTGTAAGGTGAGTTAGGGGCTGCAGCAGGAAGAAAAACCTTGCTGCATACTATCTAATTTACAGCAAAGAACTCAAATCTTAGACTGCATGATAACCAGGCTTGGGGGCTGTTACCTACAGCAGACTAGCCAAGCATCTTGTCATTGGAGCAAACCTGATATGCTTATCCTTAAACATTCCCTCCTTTTATTTTCCCTGCACGCTGTAATTGACTGATCTCTGGATTTGGAGGGTTTTCAGGCAGTGCTGCATGTCCCGTTCTTGCCAATACTGTGCAGACAGAATGAGGATGACCTGCAGACACTGGCAGATTGGACATGTCTGAACCAGATAATGTCCTAAAAGTAAATTAAATATGTATACACTGACCACTAAAAGAGGCATAGAGTTACTGATGCTCCTGTTCCTCGGGACATGTGTTACCTAGTTTGAAATTAACGCAACGCTGAGAAATTTTCAATAGTCCCAGCTTCATGACGTGACCATAGTGAGCAGTCTCCTTAAAGGGGTAGAATCTAATTCTATACACCAACTTTAAAGAATGGTCCCTCAAATGTCGCTGGGAAAATAAAGGCATAAAAGACTTGGACACATCCCTGATACATGCATTCCCCACAGTTCATAAAATTGTACCACATGGAAACACTAAGCAGACCTTACAAATAATCTGACCAACCCCTCCTCACCTTTGTTTTCTTGGTTCGGCAAAGTATCAATGTGCAGTTCTGGTTTTGTTTTTGTTAGCAGATATTTCAGGCAGAATTCTACCACTTGGGAATAGAACAACCCTGTCCTCCATGGTGGTGGCAGGTAAATCGACAATATGTATTAGGCTGCAGGCACAGTGCTCAGCACTGGGGTGGTTACTGTACAATCAATATAAAAAATGGTCTAATTTCCTGAGAAAAAGTTTGCAGTCTTACTGAGGAAACTGCAGCAGCATCTACTCATTCAAGAAACGTTTCTGGCACTATGCTGAGCACTACATAGAAAGAAAGACCATTATAAGAGTGTATAACCTATACGTTTGAAACTATCAAAATAATTCAATGAAACATAATAAAATGATTTTTTGGTGTATAATTAATGGCATGCTTTATCCCTCCCCTTCTTCAATTGCCTTACTCCCATGTCCACTTCAGCTTCAAAGAAAGTGTATTCGATATAACTTAAGAAATTTCAAAATCATGGCTTTATAAAATGGCAGATTCATTATTTTAAATCAATGAGTTTGTATTAGTTTTCTATCACTGTCTTAACAGATTCCCACAAACTAAGTTAAAACAATGCACATTTATTATCTTAGAGTTGTGCATGTCAGAAGCCTAAAGTGAATCTCACTAGGCTAAAATCCAGGGGTCGGCAGGGCTTTGGGGGAAAACCCTTTTCCTGCCTTTCCCAGCTTCTAGATGCTGCCTGCTTTCTTTGGCTGGCTTAGGGCCTCTCCTCTGTCTTCAAAGCCGGCAACCTCAGGCCAGCTCCCTCTCCGGCTGCCCTCTCTGATTCTGCCTCCTTCTTCCGTTGGGCCCACCTGGATAATCCAAGATAAACCCCCTATTTGAAGGTCAGCTGAATTCCATCTGCAACGTGAATTCCCCTTTGCATTTAATCAACATCATATGTTCACATTTGGAGAAGGGGGGGCACGTTACTCTGCGTAACCCATACATTATCTGAAAAGTTTCTTAAAACATTTTAAAGTAAAAGCAATACTTTCAACACTCAAAATTAGTTCTATTGTCTAAACTTAGAGTGGAAAATTAGTAAATCCTTGGGATTACTAGAAAAGCCTTACAAGAAACAAGTATTTATGACTTGTACCCAAACAGACACCATAGTTAATAGATATGTGGACAAAAAGGGGCGGCATGCAAAACCTGCCGAGTCAGGGGTGGCCTCACCAACTCAGAGACCTAAAGTAACCACCCAGGATGGTCTGAATTCAAACTTTCTAACTAAAAGCAGTCCGTGGCAGGTACTCACGTCCTAGGCCGGAATGTTTCCCCTAACAAAAGTCAATCTTTACCTTAACTGAGCCTGGCTATTGTCTTGTTGCCCCTACGGATAACATACCTGTGGGATGTCAGATTTCCTTTCTCTAGACCCTTCGAAGCAGAGGCACCGCACCAGGGGGAGACCACAGATCTCCTCATTGACATTGTTATCGTGTTAATTGTTGGCTGTTGACTTTCCTGTGCCCACCTGTGTAAAAGTGTCTATCATTTTACTTTTTAGCCAATCCCAGAGGTTCCCTCCCCCCTACCTTCGCTTTCTCCCTCCTCCCTAATCTACCACCAATGGATTTCTTGTAACCCCTTAAACGCCCTCTTTTGATTGTAATGTATAAAATAAGGTGCTAAATTGCCATTCCCCGGGGCATTTCTCAATTTGTTGAGATACTGCTTCCCGGCAACTGTCCTCAGTTTGGCTCAAATAAACTCACATAAAAAACTCAAATAAAAAACTCACATTCTCTGCAGGTTTGAATGTTGCTTATGTTGGCAAAATACTAACTTACGGCTTAAAAAAAACAATAATCACACCTGCACGTTTTGGCTGGTGGTTGATGTTTCTTGGTCTTCATCAACAAAAAAAATGTTGCTGTTAGATAAGAGTAGAAATGGTCTCCACAACTTCCTTTAGTTCTGCACGTTTCTGCACGCTCTGCCCCTCTATCCTAAGTTTTCAGTGTCTGTAGAGAAACCGGAAGCCACCTCCTTTTTGTCCTCTTCAGAAGCAGTGAGTTTCTGCAGGGATTCTACTACTTCATTTCTCAACTCGTCTTCCGATTCTTCGAAATTTCTGAAATAACAAACAGTTAAAGTAAATTTCATCATCTGAAAACACCGAAGAATGCATAGGAAAATTAGTTTCCCTTCTCATCCCCCACCCCTACTTGAGCAATAGGAAAGCTACATTTTCACCCAGGTAACAAATGACTGATCATACCAGTGTGGTTTTTCTAAGAACGATAACCAACGTTAGGGGAATCAGTACTCTGTTTAGCTGGTCTTGCGTTCAACACCCATTATTCTTGTGTGTAAAAAGAGAAGGGAGAAGAGAGAAAAGGGAAAAAAACCGCCTAGTGAGCCCTTACTATATGCCCATCACTGACCTAGAGCACTTTCCACAAACTCAGTTTCTTCCCACACAAACCAAACTGGTGGTGGACAGTCTCATCATCAACTGATACAGAATCTGGGCTCAGAGAGATGACATCTGCCCAAGGTCTCACAGCTACTACTTAGTAGGAGTCGGAATTGGAATTGTGTCTAAGGCTGCAACACGGATGCTTTTAGAAGGGAAGAAGGCAAGAGCTGGAGAAAACCATCTCAAAGACCACTCATGTTTAAGAGGCAAGTGAACGAGACTGAGGAAGAGCTGGTAAGAGCCAGGAAGGTTCATCATGGAAGCCCAGGGAGCAGAACATTTGCAGAAAGAGGGAGCTGCCAGTCGGATGAGGACTGAGTGGTGACGATCAGACCTGGCAATTTCAGGATGATACATGACATTTTGTGAGAGTATGTCAGAGTGCTACGCAGCCAGAGCCTCACAGAAAGGCGTGAGAGGTAAGGAAGTGGTACCGATAAGCTTCAACTCCTGGGGGAGAGGGGGCACTAGCTCTGAAGGACAGTGTTATCTCCAGAAGGTAAGGGCAATGGTTTGTCATTGTTGTTGGGTTGTTGTTTTTTGTTTTTTGGTGTTTTTCAAGATGAGAGATTTGGGCATGTTTATATGCTGAGAGAAAGTAGGCCACAGACATTGAAAATATAGGGGAAAGTTCAGAGAGAGAGGCTAGGATTTGAGCATCTCTGCACAGATGGGCTTTCGACAGAAAGGGGGACAGGTTTTCTTCTAAGAAGGGAGACAGGAAGAGAGGAGATAAGGACTCAGGTGGACATAGAGAAGTTAGGCAACTGGACAATCAAGACAATTCCATCTGCAAACCCCATACTGTCTCTGTTAAGCCGGAGGCACAGTCACATGATAACAGCAAGGGGGGGTGGGGGTGGGGTGCATGCACAGGGCTCAGAGTCCCCCACTAACACTGGAGATCATAAATTCGGAATGGACCATGAATTACAGCTTCCATCTGTTAGGCTACCTTTGCTGAGGTGTGTGGTTGTACAGCTCTTCCCTTTGTCCTCGTTCCTTTACAGGCTGAACAATGACGCACCCCTGTGTTCATTGTGGCATTATTCACGGTGGCCAAGACAACCGAAGTGTCCTTCGATAGAGGACTGGATAAAGAAGATGTGGTACATACGCACAGTGGAATACTACTCAGCCACAGGAAACGACGCAATGCTGCCGTTTGCGACAACACAGATGGACCTTGAGAATATTATGCTAAGTGACACAGTCAGAAAAAACTAAGGACCCTATGATTTTACTCATCTGCGCATTATAAAACTGAAACTGGTGGGCACAGACAGCAGTGTGGTGGTTTCCAGAGGAAAGGGGATGCGGGCGCCTAATGGAGGATGGCTGGACTTTGAGTGGTGGGTACACATGTGGTGCGCTCACCTTGCACTGTGGGGGTGTGCAAGAATAAAAATAAGTTCCTACTTTCATAAGCCACTGTAAATAAAATCAAAAGGCAAACAAAAACCTGGGGGAAATATTTTGAATCATATTACAGATAATCGACTAATTCCTCTAAAATAAAAAAAGTTCCCCAAATCGGTACAATGTTAATAGCCTACAATTTTTAAATGGCTAAGGCTATTCAATAAGTGGCTCCCCCAGGAGGAACTCAGGGTGGGTATTAAGCATATGGGAAGATAACCTCATTCCTAAAAGGAAAGCTAATTAAAACTAACTGGAAGTGTCATTTTTTGGCCTATTACTTGGGAACCACGAGTCTAGTAACACAGAGAGCAAGACAATGGGTGGGGAACGGGCATTGCCCATACACCATCAGGGGAAGCGTTCCTCGGTGCGGTCCCAGCGAAGGGCAGTTGGACAACATCCAATCTCAAAAGTACATACTCTTGGCCCAATACGTTGCTGTTGTCAGAATTTCGACTGTGTGGACACCGCTCTTTGTATATGATGACAATGCATTCAAGACAGTCCTCGGGAAAAGAAGGAAGTGTCACAATGTCACCTGCACTGTGGGCCTGTTTCTATAAAAAGGAAAAAGAATGCACACGTGTGCCAGCTAGGCCTAGTCGCTTACATTTTAATGGGGTTCCTCAGGAGACGTGTGCGCAGGAAGACTCAAGTGGGGGCCCTGGGAAGAGCAGGTGTGCGGCTGAGCTAGCGACAGCATGAATCTATGAAATGAGTATACCTTTTGCATGTGGAACCACGTGAACATTTCACCTACTTTAAAAGTAATGTATAACAGAGCAAAAATTCAAAGGGCTGCAAATTTTCAAACTGATAAGAGAATTCAGTAGGGTCACAGGACACAACACCGACAGTGTCTCACACACTGGCAGGAGCCAAACCGGAAACACAGCAAGAGGAAAATGCCTCCATTCAGAATGGCAACAACCACAACAGCAAAAATTAAGTGGCATCTATACCACGAAGAAAAAACTACCAAAATACCGAAAAAGATTTAAAAAGACAGAACAGATGGTGAGCTATACTGTATTCATGGTGGTTAAGGTTTATAATCACAAAGATGTCAATTCCCATAAATTATCAAATGTAATGACATCGTCATCAGAATCCCAGCATGATTTTGCATGGCACTTCACAAGAGAACGCCAAGATGTGTATGTTGAGTAAAAGGCAACAACGGCTGAGATAAGTTTAAAGAAAAAGACTGGAGACTAAACACGGTGGAGGACTAGCTCTGCCAGATACCAAAAGGTCTGACACAGCCACAGGGATTAAGACAGAAGCTTGATGTGGAGACAGAGGTCAATGCCATTGGAAACCGATGCACAGTCCAGAGACAGACCCACACACACGGTATCACCTGATCTCTTTAGCTAGGTCTCTGTGGCTATTGTTCAAACAGCATTTGAACTTTCTCCTGTCACTTAGGCATCTAGATATGACCTACTCACGTGTCATCATCATCAGATCTCGGTTCCAGTTGGTTCTCGTCTACTTCAGGGCCAGCAGTCACTTCTGCCTTCCACGCATTTTCTTTAGGAAGCCGTTGTTCCGATGTTCCTGCTGTTCAAGAACGGAGACAGAGACTGAAGCCTCCCAAGCCCCCACACCCGATGAGGGGCATGTACCAGAAACCCTATCATGAACGTTAACCGTACTGGCAGAACCTTTGAAAACAAGTAAGACAGATGACAACCGACACCCTCACTATTTTCAGCTTCGTACTGAAACTAGAGGCAACACAGGAGACAAGAAAGAGTGAGCAGAATAAGGATTTTGTCTCACCACAGAGACAAAATACTTCCACTTTGGTAGTAGATGCTCAGTACAGAAAATACATATATTTTAATCTTGTGTTATAAAAACTTAAGAATTGACATTATTGGACCCCCCTATTCTTCACTATTTCTATAAAATGAGTATCCAGTTCATTATCCATCTTAATTATTAACATCTGCAAGGAAAACTCAAAGCACACACACGCAACATTACCTTTTTTTGGTGGCGGGGGCGGGGGGGGTGGATTTATTGCTGTTATTTAAAATGTCATGTTTTTTCTCTTGGAAAAAAGATGAGACTGGAGATAGCACAATATTTTGTGTCTTTATGGCACTGCAGCCTCCCCTCAACAACTCCAAGCCTCCACTAACGACAAGAGGTACTTTTACTTCACACGCCAATAGCAAAGAAAATGCTCCCAGGAGGACGGCACAGTGTTTTCTCACCCTCACAATTCCCAGTTTACAAATGTAAGCTATAAGCACTCTTTTAGTCCTTCCTGAGCCTGTATTTTTCACCACAGAGCGCTTTCTGTATGCTCAAAAAGGGAAGTGTAAGTGACACAGACTGGATAAGGTGTGACTGAAATCCCTCACGTTCAGTCTCACTCCTCCGAGCTACTCATTTTTTTACATGCTAGTTAAACCTGTCTAGGTCCTGATTCGAAGAGACTGCAGTAACACAGGTAATGATACAAGGAACTTTGAATTACTTTTTAGGTCATTGATGCCTGTGTGTGTGTTTTTATGATGGTAAAAAATACCAAAATTTACCCCTTTAATTTTGAAATCAACATTGCGGCATTATAAAATGTTGTCTTCGTCGGCAGCACGGGCCTGTGCATCCCCACAAGGCATCGCCCACCTGCAATGTCCCTCATGTCAGACCCCGAACATTGTTTGCAACTCGGCTTTCTCATGGGTGTCATGGAGACTGTCACAGAGATTTGGGCTTCACGAGCTGGCAGACCCACTCTCCCTTAATAGTCAGGTGACTCTTGCGTTAGCTTAGTGCTTATGTCATCTAGAGTTCTGTGCTGCCCTTTCACCTGGAAAGCACTCCCAGGCCTCCGTCACTATCTGGCTGGTGTCTCTGCTCCCTTGCCACCTCCAGCACGCATCTCTGCAGCAGGGGTGCCAGACCCCGCACCTGTGCACAGGCTCCCTGTGGGATGCCCACCCGCCTGCAATGGCTTCTCTCGCAGCAGTTCGGCCCTGCACACCTGAGAGAGGACAAATTCCTGTCGTGATAGCAATTCCCTCCCACTTTAGAAAATGATTGTTGGTTTTCCTTGCAGTGAACATAAGTGTAATCTTGCTAAAAATTGGAGAAAAAAAAAAACAGAAGCCAAAATACTATACATATTATGACATATTTTTGCTCACAGGATCATGATTTGGGCGTGCTGAATAGCTGTCAGAAGCACACTGACTCTGACCCGGCAGGTGGCTCAGTTGGCGAGAGCGTTGTCCCGGCCACCAGAAAGATTGCGGGTCCAATCCCCCATCAGGGCGCATTCCTAGGTTGCTTGCAGGTTCAATACTCGGTCGGAGTGCATACAAGAGGCAACCGATCAATGTTTCTCTCTCTCTCTCTCTCTCTGTCTTTCTCTCTCAAATCAATAAAAACATATCCTCAGGTGAAGATTTTTTTTTAAAAAGGAATAGACTGACTCCGTCAGGTAAAGCTAAGCAATAGGAGCTCACCATCTACAAAGCTGCTGGTCCTCCTTAATTTTTCATCAGCTGTCAACTGACCACATTAAACACCCTGCTCTGAAGTTCAGGTCTTTTGTGAATGGCACTTGGAACAGGCTTGGACAAGCCAAGCAGCTTCTAAAAAGGCTTAGACACCCTCCCAATTCTTTCTTCAGACTGTAGGTATCGCTATCCCCGTTCTACAGGGATGAGTCTTGGACGAAGTTCCCCAGGGGACTGGTTATGTTCTTAAAAATACACTACATACCAGATTCTCCTTCACTGGCAGAAAATGAGCTGCTTGTCAGCTGGGCTGCTGCCCAGACACTCATTAAAGTTCCTGGAGCTTCACGCTGCCACTGCTTCCTGCTTTCTGGACCTCTGTCAGTCACCAGCACCTGGCCGTCTGAAGGAGAGATGGTGTTATTGTTATTGCAAATAAAAACGCTTCTTTGTTGGAGTTTTTCTAAAATCACAGGATGTTAGAACCTTGGAGGTAACCTCATCCTGCTGCTCCTTTTATTAGTAAGAAAATAGAGAGGAAAGCTCAGTGACCTACTGTCATGTAGCTAGTGGGCAGGAGAGTCTCCTTTTGTTGTTAACTGGCTCCTGGGGTGTGTTAACATTTCTATTCTATTTGCTGACTCTGAACTAGGTTTCCCCTTTTATTGACTCGTTGACTTAGAATGGATTAAATTGTACTACCATACATTTGCAAGGCTTTTCTGGCCAGTTTGATGAGTTCAGTATTTTGTAATAGTATAAATACATCAGTTCATACACTTATAATTACTAATTTCAGTGATATATTTACGTGCTTCAACTTATAACACAGTTATAAATTTTAGCTCTCCCCTGGCCCTGTGTTATCAAGAGGAATGTGGAAATAAGTAGTAAAAACCTTCACTGTCTATAAAGGTAACCTGGATGTTGCAGTTACCCTCTCCTTAGGAAAAACTATGCCAGAGCTCACAGATAAACAAAGGAATTTAGATTGAAAGTTTCATCACGCTAAACACACTCCTAACATTTAAAGAGCACATGGGTTTGCAAAGCAATTTTAAATGTTATCTTGGTGCTGTTACCTCTCTACCTCTTGTGGGATAGCTATTATTTTAATTCTGATTTTATTGATTCAAAAAACCAACCCTCCAAGAAATGGTGACGGGGTTACTGGGCTGCATTTGAAGGCAGATCCAGTTGACCGCTCCTTCTGGTGCTTTCTCTCTCATTGTGAGGAAGGAGAGACTCTGGATCTTTTCTCCTTTATATTCTCATAGCTAAGATGGTCAATGATCTAGGATATTTAGGCAGAGGTAGGGGAGAAATCAAACAACATCTCTGGAAGGTATTTGATGCCAAATCTATAGGGATGTACAGAGCGAGCACTGGCCGCAGGTGGGGCCTCGGTCTCCTCTTGCCAGGATGTGTGCTGACTGATGTAAACTCACCCTCAGTGCTGGTGCAGCTGGCGGAGGTGACGGCGGCCACTGCCATCATCTGCAGCAGAGTCTGAGGGGCTCCAGCATCCCACCGTCTTCTGTTTTCGGCAGCAGCAGCATCCTGCATGAACAGCTCTGAGTATAAGAAAATACCTCATTAATTTAAAAGCAGCCAAAGTGTGACTAATTCCGACAAGGAGCTGTTAGGAAACCTGGAGGCAGTCCATCAGGTGGCCCGTTCAGAAACGGAGCAGCCACCAATGCCATTCTCCTGTGGACTAAGTGTTTGTATTCCCACCCCCCACCCCCACCCCACAGATCTGCATGTTGAAACCTGATGCTCAGTGTGAGGGTGTCAGGAGGTGGGGCCCTTGGGAGGCGATTAGGTCTTGAGGGTGGAGCCCTCAAGAACAGAATCAGGGCCCCAAGGAAAGAGACCCCAGAGAGCTCCCTCAGCCTTTGTGCTCTGTGTAGACACAGCAGAAAGGCAGAATCGGGCCCTCACCAATTTTCAAGTCTACCAGCCCCACGGTCTTAGCCTTCTGCCTCCAGGCCTGGGAAACAAACGTTGTTCAGGAGCCGTCCAGTTAATAGTGTTTTGCCATAGCAGCCTGGACTAAGACATCCATCCTATTTCTAGGACAGAAGTTATAGAACAGGTTTAAAATGGCTTCACTTTTCTTAGTAACAGTTGATTGACTAGCCAATATATCTAAATGTTAAAGAAATATTAGTGAACAAAGGGGGCAATTCCTTGAGGCATTTCTAATAACTTTTACATTAGTCAGCTTCCATGCAAATGTCTTCTGCTCCGTTATCTCCATTTCTAAAATAACTTGTGTTAACTATGTCCTTATTTCTCCAAATGTTAGATTATGGGAAATTTAAAAGTCAAAGACATAGAAGAAAATTAAAATCACCCATAATCCCACTGTCTGGAGACAATTAAAAGCTCAAAATTTTCCCCCTGCCTTTAGTTCTTGCTTTGTTTTGAAACAAAAAAAAATGGGCCACCTACCACACACATTTTCATAACTGGCTTTTTTCAATTAGCAACACACCCTGTGCAGACTGTTAACTATTCTCCTACACAACCATTTGAAAGCAAACATAGTTTTCTTTCACATGTAATAATTTACCTGATTTTTCTTTCTGCTGGATTTTTAGGTTGCTAAAACTTTTTCACTGTTATGAGTAACACTATAAGGAACTCATTGGCAGCTACGTTTTTTGTGGACAGTTATGATTATTTACCCCAGATAAAGCATCGAATGTGACAATTGTAGCAGCTGGGACTATTTGTTCTACTAAAACTGTTCCTTGTTAAAGTTGAATATATTACTAATTTATTCTGTGATTTTTTTTTCCCTATCTATATTTGAAGAGCTAGTTCTTCCCTGTCTGGGGGGCGGAAAGTGGCTTGCCTCTATTTTTTCTACTCAAGCTGATGAAGCAGCGGCAGGGGCTGAGAGGGCTGACTCCGATTTTGAACTAAGTTCTACTGCGGGTAAAATGCTCTCAAACAGCATCGCATGCTACAGAGAAATCGTTCATGAAAGGAGAGTGAACCGATGTGGCCAATTGCATTGTTGTCTCATTTTTAAGAAATCGCCACAGCTACCCCAACCCTCAGCAACCACCTCTGTGACCAGTCGGCAGCAGCATCGGGCAAGACCCTACACCAGCAAAAAAGACCACGACTTGCTGGAGGCTCGGAGGATGGCCAGCCTTAAAGTATTTTTAAATTAAGCTATATACATAGTTTTTTTTAAGGCACAATGCTAATGCACACTTAAAACACTACAGTAGAGTGCAAACGTAAGTTTTACAGTCACTGAGAAATCAAGAAGTTCTCGTGACTCGCTTTGCTGCCATGTTTCTTGCGGCAGTCTGGAACCAAACCAGCAACGTCTCTGGGTATGCCTGTTTGGCTGGTGACGGCTTCACTGATCTGAACTAGAAAACTGGGAGGATCCTGGACCCCCTTCCCACCCTCAAGCCCCCACTCGGTGGTTCACGCTCCGCATCTGTTCTCGTGGCCCTGCTCTGGCCTGCGCACCGGTCGCTTCCCACCCGGACTCTTCCCCGGCCTTGAGGCCCGCCCCTCCACGCCATCCCGCACACTGTGGCCAGCGTGATCCCTCTCCACTGCGAACGGGGGTTAATGCCCTTGGACTGAAAGTCATCACAAAAGGTGAAGCCCAAGCTCCTTGGCATGCCAAGCTATATAAAGGCAGGCACCTCTCCGAGTCTCCAGCCAGCTTGCACTCCAGCGAGTTTTTTCACATTTTGGACTTGGGACACATGCGCTGTGCCTCCTTCCTTTGGCTTATGACACCTCTGTGACTCTGAGGTCTCACTTATCTTGGAAAGTCCCTACCACCTAGCATGGCCTGTGGCCCAGGGGAGATTGTCAAATATGATGCCTGCTGAATCAAACACAGATTTTTCCAGAGGGAGTGGAAGGTGAACCAAGCCAGGTGTGGACATGTGCACACCGCTGCGGACGGATCCCATCACCTGTGAAGGTAAGAGGACATGCTGGGGTGGGAAAGGTGGGTCGCCACAGGATCAGGCCACTCACTGTTGAACGTGACACTGCGTGAAGTGGACTGTATCTCCAGGCATTATCGAAATGGAAAGCTTTTTTCGAGCAGGGTAATAACAGGATAAGATAACTAGCAATCACTTAGAGAATGAAAGGGAAATACTAGAGATGAGGAAGACACATGGGCCAGTGAGTGAGGGGAAGAGAACGGGACAATAAAGGACGAGCGTGCACCTAGCACGTAGCATGTGCCAGGTACTTTGCACACCAGGTTCCACCTCAGTCCTCCCAGTAAGCCTGTGGCAAGTACCATCAATCATCCCCTGGTCCTAGGAGGACACTGAGATGCAGAGGGTTTAGGGGACTTGTGAGAGGCCACACAAGCAGAAAATGGCAGTGCCAGCTGGGATTCAAGCTCCCACAGGTGTCCAAAGCCCATGCATTTTCTACCCTGACCCCGCTCAGAGAAGACGGGCCCTGAACCAGCAGCAGAGCGAATGGGGCGGAGGAAGGAGACTCCAGAGATATCACAGCATGGAAACCCCCTTGAGCAGCGGACACTGTCCACTGGGGACAGCATCACCCAAAGCAGAGAGTCACTGAGAAGGAAGGGCTCCGAAATTCGGCTGCACCCGTGCTGAGTTTGAGACGCTAGTGGGACTCATCCGGGGACATTTCCAGCAGAAAATGAGAAAAATGGATGCATGTGACGCTGCTGGCTGGCAGACCTGAAGCTGAGGGGCAGGTGAAACTGCCCACAGAGAGTATGGATGGAGCGCGGGGGGAGGGCTGAGCGGCAGCGGGCGTGGGGCCTGTGGGGGTGGGCAGAGGCAGCACAGGTGGGGAGAGCAAGGGGGACAGGGCAGCGGAGCTGCAGGGGAGAGCTGGGGATGGACGGCTAACACAACAGCTCCTTCCCGTGCACAGCTTTGGAGGTGCCCGTACCTGCGTCTGAGCAGCCGTGTTTTTCAGATGCTTCCTCTGGGTAACCCTCATGCCCCTTTGTACGTTTGCTTTCCCTCAGCTCCATGCCACCCTCAAACGTCAAGGTTTCATTCAGTGCATCCATGGCCTAAACAATTCCACAGTGTTTCAAGAGAAATAAGCCATATTTTAAAAACAAAACAAAACATTGTGTTCCCAGTAATAACATTTACCAATATACAGAGCAGGCGTTCACTATAGCTACAGGTCTGGCACAAATGATGCACCTCCCCCTTTTTTTTTATTACAAAATCTTGTGTTATAAAATCATAAGCAGGTGATTCTGTAACATAACACTATCACACTCAAGCACACCATAGGACATTTTAGGCGAAATGTTCAAGTTCAAACTATGAATCATGACACCCATTTACCCATATTATTACCCTACCAACCACACTCGGGCAGGAGTTACTCCTGCCGGACCCCGTACATTAAGCGAGTAAGTCAGTGGAGTTTTGAAAGTGGAATGGCACCAGAATAATATAGAAACAGGAATGCTCTTGCTGCTTTTCCTTGTCAGTAGTGACCAGCACCAGTCACACGGTGACTTCCTTTGGCCAGACCTCCTACTGTCAGTGAGATGCTACTGCAGTTCCTTTGACAGAATCCTCACGGCTGTTGTCTCCGTGCCCTGCTCTGTGGACACAACGTTCCCCACTGTGTCCCCAGAACTGCTCCCGACACTTCGCAGTCCACACCCAAGTGACCACGGTGCTTCGAGCCAGTTGACACACAGAGTGATAAAGGACGAACACTCTGGGGCACGAAAACTTTTGGGCTCTTCTACCCTTTGATTCTCGCAGGCTCATGTTGGCACCTCACTTTGTGGGTGCACTAGGTGGGTCACCCCTCAGGCTCCAACCCAGAGCCAGTCCCCGTCTCTGCTCCCTCTGGTCCTCCCAGCTCTGGACACTGAGAAGCCACATGGTGAAGTAGAGGGGTGCGCTCATCATAACCACCCTAACAAAGTCTTGTGCAGCAAAACGCTAGCAAAAATCTGAAAGTCGGGTGGAGCCCGGAGGGTGTTTAGGGCAGTGAAAATACTCGGTATGAGACTACAATGGTGGCTGAGCATGTCACGAGACATTTGTCCAAACCCACAGAAGGTCTGAGACCAAGCGGGAACCCTAATGTCAACTATGGACTTTGGGTGATTGTGACGCGTCTGTGTAGGTTCATCGATTATCACCACTGCTCACTCTGGTGGGGGACGCTGACAGTGGGGGAGGCGGTGCATGTGTGGGGGCAGGGGTGTAGGGGACATCTCTGTACTTCCACTCCATATTGCTGTGACTGCGCTAAAACAGGAAAGTCTATGAAACAGACAGACAAACAGACAAACAAACAAATAAATGGGTCCTTAACCACACACACGCCAACCTGAAAGAAATGATAACATTCCAAAGGATTAAGCTAATGAAGAACATGAAAGAATGAAATTGGCTGTCAGGTATGAGATAGAACATATATATGCATATTTCATTTTTGGTCATTTAAAAGGCAAATTTTGCCCTGGCTGGTATGGCTCAGTGGATTGAGCACCAGCCTATGAACCAAAAAGTCATTGGCTCAGTTCCTGGTCAGGGCACATGCCTGGGTTGTGGGCCAGGTCCCCAGTAGGGGGCGCTCGAGAGGCAACCACACACTGATGTTTCTCTCCCTCTCTTCCTCCCTTCCCCTTTCCCTAAAAATAAATAAATCAAACCTTTTTCAAAAGGACAAATTTAGAGAAGGCCTGAAATGGAAACACAAATCAGTTAATTTTGATATTTGTTAGTAGGTCTAGTAAAAAGTGGGATTAAAAAAGATGTCGAACTCAAGCAATAGAATGCGGTTTGACTTCAATTGTGCATTTATGTTCTGTCAAAGAGAGCCCGAATGCGTAGCTGAGCTTTATCCAAACTCCATGCAGAGGCCTCAGACAAAAGTGTCTGCTTTCAGGGAACCTGCTCAACTTTTTTAGGTAAGTATATTAGCTGTTGACGCTGTATTATGTCTTCTATTTTAATTTGGCTATGATTAAAAGTCAATATCACAGGAAAATAGATACTTTATAAAAGAAAAATAAATTAAATTGGAATAATCCATATAAGGAAATAACCATAATTTTAAAAAGAATGGGAGGGATACAAAGTATTTTGGAAGACTTATTTGAACATCAGAGATCTTTCTAGAAAGATTTAAGAAAATTCCCCTTACTCCCTACGGAAAAATTTCATGAAACATGCTACTAAGATACTCATTTTCTCATGCCTACTAATGGAAATATATACTTAACAACATACCTCTTCCTCTTTGACAGTATTTTCATCTGAAATACATTCGTCTAAATTAATTTCAAACTTTACCCCTCTCTAGAAGAAAGCAAGGAAATAAAAATCTTAGTTCAGCAATCCAATAAAAACCTTAACATTATAGCCCCTGTTTGACATTACAGATACTTAAAACCAATAGGCTCACGTTACAAACCAAAGCAGCCCCACAAAACAGGAGGGAGGGAAGTTGGAGCCCTCCGGCTTCTTAATATGAGACCGAAAGACAAAATATTTCTTACCTTCGTTTTACAGTTTGGTTCTGGAAGTTCACTTTCCTTCATGTTCTGAAGTCTAATTTGCTTCAAGTCTTTCTCGACACCCTGAAAGTTCAGAGAAAAATTAAAATGTAGCATTTATTATTGATTAAACCATTACAGTCTCACACTCCCTGAAATCACAGCATGGTGTGGTTACATTCCTTGATTTCTGGATCGAATCCGATGATTGACATTAGAATAAAAACATGCCCCTAATAATAATTCATTAAAACTTGGGGACAGCGTCCATTAACTCAGTTGGGTACTGGCCCTGCGAAGGGTACAATTCTATAATGTGACAATGCTTATCACTCCAGGCCAGTCCAACACAACCTGATTCAATTCGAAGATGTCATTTCGACCACAGCATCCTTTCCTTAAGAGGCTGGTGAACTTTATCAGGCAAAAAAAAAAGAAAAGTGTGCATCTCATCACAATATAAAGAAAGGAGAGGGCTCTAAACCTTGGCAGGAATTTCGAAGAAACAGTTGGGAGGTGAGCTTTACATGCTGGGCTTTTCCAGGGTTCATCCCCGGCCTCTGCCCCTTCCTTCTTCCATCCAAGAGGACGTAAGTCACCCCTAAGGAATTAAAAGCTATCCTTACCCAGAGACTCTGAAATGTTTATTTTCAGGTTTGATCTTTCCTCCCCTCGGAGCTTCAGACTCACACAGTCAACTGCCTATTCAGTGTCACCTTCACTTCGATATCCATCCCATAAATTCATACTGAGCACCCCACCCCCTCCCTGTGGTCAGATGCGGTCCAGCGGATCAGTGCAGGCCATGACCCAAAGGTCCCTGCCCACACAGAACTTACTGGAGTAGGGCAGGTGGTAACAAATGAATTAACAAAGTAACCACATAACTTCAGAAAGTGCTAAGTGCTCTAACGGGAATAAAACAGGGCAATAGCATCGAGTAGGGGATGAGCATAATGCAGGAAAAGACCATACGGTATTTGCCCTGCGCCCAGGAATGGTATTGGACCTCGGCATAGGACGGTCTGGGGAAAGCATCTTCCGTCAGAAGGAAGAGCAGGGCAGAGGCCCAGAGACAGGTATGCAATCTCGGTCTTCTCTAACTAACAGATCCAGGGGGAACTCTTGACTGCGCCCCACCACAGCCTCACCCCTGCTCTCTTCCCCAACCTAGGAGATGCTCCTCTCCCTTTCCAGTCAGAAACGCATGAGCTCCATGGAGTCTCCCTGTGTGTGTTTCATGCTCTCTTCTCTCTACCATTGCATAGCCGGTCTCTGTCACCTGTCCCTTAGAGTCAACTACAGCTCCCCTGTTTACCACCACCTTTGTACACACTTCCCACAAAGCACGTGTCTGCCGGAGTGATTGTTAGTCCTCTGCCCTGCAAGCGTGGGGAGGCCGCCTTTCTGCCTTCGAAGTACCACAGACTCTGAAACAGGCCTGGGGCTGTGTATCTCACCTAGATTCTGAAGGTGGCTGCCTGATTTGATTGTGTAGTCTGGTAGTCTCAGTTGCACCAGAAGGAGGATGTTGCTTTATTTTCCTTAAAATACAACTGTTTTAGACCCCTAAGCCCCATCCACCTCACTGGGTGCAGATTCAGCCTCAGGCCACTTCGGGGCTCTCTGGCATCCTGTGAAGGTCCCAGGGTCTCTCACAGAGGAAAACAGTCCAGGAGGCCTTTCAGCCTTTTCTCAACACTGGTTCCCCTCACCTGCCCTTCCTCAAGCCCAGAGGCACCTTGAAGATAGAAGTAAAAGACCTCCATGGGTGGGTGGGGGGTGGGTGGGAGGGGAAGACTCTCAAGAGCCATTTGGTAATTCGGCTTGGACCAGTTCCCTGCTCCCACCTCAAATGTGACGTTGAAACAGAAGAGAAATTACCCATCAGATTTCCTGACCAAAAGCCCTCCAGAAAGCTGAACTGTCGTCCGTTCCTGAGAGCAGTCCCAAACTAGGCTGCCCAGTCGCCCAGCCAGCTTCTGAAAACATGAGGCTGGGCCGGCCCCAGACCAGGTGCTGGAGTTTCTAAATATTTCCCACAGGGTCACACTGCACTCGGAGGGGCCAGCACCACCAGGCAGGGAAAACTCACTGGGAAGGATATACGCATCTAACAACACCCATCACCTGCACAGGTGTGTCTTCCTCAGGTGCGTCTTGGGGGATGGGCAGGTCACTCTTCTTCACCACATAGGTTTTATGACATATCTTCGACTCTTCCTTTAACGCAAATGACACACGGTCAGCTAGAGGGATTCTGAGGGCCTGTATAATGTGAACCTCGGCCGGGTCTGGATGGGATCTAGAGAGGAAGTGCTTTCCATCTGCTGTTCCAGGATGAACCTGGACGGTGGCTGAATGGAGCTCCCTCCCTGGCTCCTTTTCCCTGTAGCCACCTTGGTATTCCCCCATTCCCCAGGTGCTTATTTCCTGGTCTCTCTAGACACGTGGGCTCTCCATCTTTCCTGGACTCGGGTTTCCCATCACAGGCCTACTGTAAAAATAAGGCTGCCAATGGTACCGAGCTCTCCCATTAACCAAGCCTTTGCTCTGAAGCAGACCGCCTCCAGTCCGCCCCTCCCGGCACACATGGCTTTCCATCTGAACCTCTGCGTGGGTCTTCCAGAATGCCCTCCTCCTTGGCTCTGTCTCTGGGAACACTGCTTCTTCTCAGAGCCCAGTTTAGGCTCCTCCTTTCTTCTTCATAAAACCTTCATCTGCTCCTCCTGACACCTATGCATACTTATGGAGCCTGCCTACATTCCGTCTTACACAAAGAAAATTGCTTTACACACATACATCTTCTCTTCCCAACTATTTATGCATAGAAGAGCATGTGCTAGAAAGAGCAGAGGTTTTGGGATCAGGTGTTTATTTAGTCTGCCTTGTGTGGATGAATGAATGAGATAAAGCATGCAAAGTTCCAGGACACACCCCTGCATTGGACTCTGTGGTCACTTCACCTGCATGAATTCATCTGTAGGTGCGCAGGGGTGGGGGGGACGGGGAGAGAGGGAAAGGTCAATTTCAGCAGAGTGGACAGTTTACTCTGTGAACAGGCAGCTCATGTGCAGGTGCGATGGGGGCCCAGCTGGGTCCTGTCCAGTTCCAGGGCCCATGGGCCCCTCCTAGGAGGAACATTCCGGAGCACAGAGGGCATTATATCATATGTTTCCACACCCAGGCCAGCTACTTTGCCAGGAGTTCTACCGAAAAAGCTGTGATCTGAAAGATGGAAGAACATGTTTTTCATGGGGTACCTTGAAGGGTTTTTCAAGAATCATCTCAGCTGCACACAAATGTTGCCTTTGATGAATTTTAGAGCCTTACCCTCGCACATGACATGATTCCAATAGTGGAATTCCATAAATGTTAGTCTTTTTTCCCCCATCGTATAGGCATGAACTTACCTAGTGCATCTAACCCAGTTCTGGTGCAATGTGGCTGCTCACTCAATAGCTATTGACCGATTCATGAGAAAGACAACCCACAGGCATTTTTCATAAGCCCCCTCCTCACTGAGAAGGTCAGACACCCCCACCGTGTGTGCGCCACCACAAAGCAGTGCTTCAGAGAGACCTGACAGCTTTCCTGTTACAAAAAAGAGTTTGCATGACAAAGAGCTATCTTTCCTGTGAGGTTGCTATTGCTTTTAATGCCAGCTCACTTTAGTTAGCTCACAGTCAGCAGTGGGAGGTGCGCTTCGGGAGAAGGAACTGACGTACCTCCAGCTCACTCCCCATCTTCTTTCGGATTTCCTTCATGTCGTTGTGGTACTGCTGGCGTATGTCCTCGAGCTGCATCCAGTATTCCTGGAAAGCAACCCCAACCCAACATGTTCAATGTCTGTGAACGACTCAACACGATGATATCTACGCTACCCCTGTAAAATGTGTGACAAGTGATCAGACTTAGAACACCCGTTGCTCCCAAAGACGATGAAGCGCCTTATGCTGTGGCATGTCACTCCCTGTCATACAGTGGCTTGGGGTGACCTCACTTTCATATGTAATCTCCAAAGTGTCCTTACCATACAATCATGTATCCTGCTTTCAGATGCCTCTTATGGGTAGAATTTTCTCCCCCCAGAAATGACATGTCAGAGCACTAATGCCCTGTACCTCAGACTGTGACCTGATTTGAGGAGCATCATTGCAGACGTAATTAGCTAAGTGAAGATGTGTTCATGCTGGAATAGAGTGGGCCCCTAATCCAATGTGACCAGTGTCCTTTCAAGAAGATGGCCATGTGAGGACAGTGACACACAGGGACAACGCCATGTGACGATGGCAGGGGAGAGAGGTACATGGCTGGCTACAAGCTAAAGATTGCCAAAGTTGGCTGCCAAACCACTAGAAGCTAGGACAAGGCAAAGAGGGGCTCCCCCATGGGTTCCTGAGGGAGCAGGACCAGCCAACACCTTGGTGTTGGACTTCCAGCCTCCAGCGCAGTGAGACAGTGAATTCCCATTGTTTGAACCCCACTCCCGCCCTCCCCACCCCCGCTGGCAGCACTTCCAGGCAGACCCAGGTCACTGATACGGATTTCAGAACCATTCGTGACGGCACTCACTGCATCCATGCAAAAAGCCTTATGGACTTAGCTATGTTGCTTTCTGAGGGAAGGTGTGTCCCTGTGTCCCCTAATACCCCCAGTACGGGGCTTCACGCAAGTGTGTCCAGCAAGTATTTGTGCCACAGGCTCTCCCAGGCGTGTACTGCAGACACTGAAAGTAACGCCCAGTTACGGTCCAAAGTCAATGACAGAGCACAAGGGTGGCCCTCGAATCAGCCTGGTTTTAACCTGTTCCTTGGCTCTGTCTCTCCTGAAAGGCAGCTCCTGGAGCCTGGCTTCTTCACGACTTCCTGCCTCCTGCCTCCTGCTGCGGTTTCGCTCAGCAGACGATGGACGCAGACCCTATTATTCGAATGAAATAATTTATAAAACATACTTGCATTTGGAAAGATCTTCTGATCTGACCTTGACCTTTTCCTTTTTAAACAAGAATGATATCACCAACTAAATTCAGTGCTTGGGAGTCTTTTTAAAAGAATTTTCTGAGGTACCAAACATTAAAAAAATTCAAGAAAACTAATAAAAACCCTTTGTGGTGTTTACTGAAAGCAACCAATATTTTATGCTGCCATACGAGACGCCTAGATTCATTTTCTGAACGGGCAAATGATCGTTGTTAAGTTAAAGTTCAGTAAAAGTTTAGCAGCCCCTGGAGCATGAGATTAGGTCAGGGGGACTTTTTGGTAGATCAAAACAAGAGCAATATCGTAGGATGCATATCCAGCCTTCCTCAGCCCCCAAATTTTGACACTATACTTAACGGTATAAGGTCGACTTTCATTTACAAGTAAAAAACAATAATCATTATTTTAAAAATGTGTAGAATTCTAACTAAAATAGAATCAAAGACTTACAGCATGGAAGGGGAACTTGAAGCTCATCTGCTCCAAAACTATCATTTACAGAACGGGAAACTGAGGTTCCATGACTTGGCTGAGGTCACACAGCAAGAGACAGAGCCAGGGAAAAAACCAGGATTCCCAGGCCCTGAGTCAAGCCTATTCCCACTATCCTTTTTCAGTTATTAAAACCTGAGAAGGGTGGTAGGTAGTTCTGATCCTCTCTATGGAATGAACTTTGACTTAAGGATCCACGAATATTTGTGAACGGAGACACTGTTAGGAAGTTCCCCGTTGCCGCTCATACTTGGTATTTTACTCACCAGTTGCTCTTCTACTTTCAACTTATATCGCTGAGCTTCCCATTTCCTCTGAAGGAATTCAACAGGCCTTCAGGGATAAAAATGGTCGGCATGAGTATAGAGATTTTAGCTGGTTTTCATTGCTGATATGACAGTTGGGCTTTTAGCTTAATAATGAGATTCACAATTCATCTGTGAGTTGGTATTCTGAGTTCAAGAAGCAGCTCAAAGTTTCAGAATGTATACATTGGAAAAGAACCACTAACCAGACTCATCAAGAAAAGGTCTTTGGAACCCAGAAGAAAGGGAGGTAAAGAGAATAGTAACATCTGGGGATATTGGAGAGAATGAAACAAAAATATTCTGACCCAGGAAGGATGTGTGGCCCATAACGTCAGAACCTCCTCATGCTCTGGGCTAGGATCTAACCCACAGCCTGTCAGCCCTGGTCTGACTGGTGGCCGCTGAACTGTTTCCTGCAGGACACTCGGAGCTCCCTGAGCGCCGAGTAGTGTCCGGTCACTTTACCTCTGCTTCTCATGCAAATGCTTAGTGAATAAAAAACGGGCTTTAGCTGTCTCTCATGATGTTTAAGGGATTTGCCCAGCACAATCCTGGCCAAGCCATTTTCAGCTTTATGCCTATGTTCTCTATATGTTTATATACATACATATATACATATTTATGATTTCTTGCAAACAGTTTTGCTAAGAATTTCCCTACCTGTTAAATAAAAATGACCACATTTCAGACCACAGTATGAGCTGTATGATGAAGTTCTCTGGAATACCAGTAAATTCTAGGGCTCCAAAGACAGACATGCCACCCTGGAAATAACTCCTTCAGGAACATTTGATGAGCTCCCCATTTACGAAGAGTCCAGCTAAAAATGCAGTGGTTTAGGAAGATGATGAAGGGACAGTCTCTGGGCCTTCGTCCCCCGAGGATAAAACGGGCGCACCACTCTCTCACAGGGGTTGGTGTAAGGGTGAGGGTAGATGAGGTTGGTTCAGGACAGTAAAAACATTTTTATAAAACGAGCCCTGGCTGGTGTAGCTCAGTGGATTGAGTGCAGGCTGCGAACCAGAGGGTCGCTGGTTCTATTCCTGGTCAGGGCACATGCCTGGGTTGTGGGCCAGGTCCCCAGTAGGGGGCGTGTGGGAGGCAACCACACATTGATGTTTTACTCCCTCTCTTTCTCCTTCCCTTCCCCGCTCTCTAAAAATAAATAAATAACATCTGTTTAAAAAAAATAAAATGGGTCAAGGGAACTGTGAATTAAGTATTTGAAATGAAGAGTTTGGAAGTTCTCAGATTATTCACTTTAGGAGAATTTGGAAAGATGGCAGAGTCAAGAACGTTGCTATTTCATGATGTTTTCAGAGGACAAGGTTTAAATTAGACAATGACAGTACCATGGACCTGGGGGCGGACGGTGGCTTTCTTCCTGGTGACAATTCCCCTCCACTCTGGTCTTTCTCTGAGGAACACGGTGGTAACTCGGCTCCTGGTCTCTCTTCCTCAACAAGGCGAGTTGAGCATAGTAATAATCATAATGGCCGCACACTTCAGCAGGCTGGGGCCTTTCTACCATTTTTATCTAAAGGGTTAATAAAAAGGAAGGTGTTTTTTTAAAAAAAATACAAATCTATAATAATTGACAATTTGATAGTGACCATAGCTAAGCCAAGGCTTTGAAAATATATTTTTGTTGTTTTGGCTCTAGAATTGTTTTCAGATTAAAATAGTTTTAGAATCTCCCGATTCTAGAATTAAAAGAAAAAAGAATTTAGCAAGAAGGTGGAGGCAGGAGGAGGCAGATCTTGAGGTCCCTTGGAACTTTTGCTGACCTGCCCCTGGGCCTGAAGCTAGTAAAAGCCAGGCTTGGTGCACAGCTTGGTCCTTCCCGCACACACCCAGGCCCAGAAGAGGCAGCCACAAACTGAGGATCGCTTTATGGCTCCATTAAGGAACTTTAAAAGAGAACAACAAACAAAGCCCAAAGTGAACAGAAGGAAGAGTAAACTCAGAGCAGAAATAAACGAAATAGAATCTAAAAAAAAAAAACAACAAAAGATCAACAAAACCAAGAGCTGGTTCTTTGAAGAGATAAACAAGATTGACAAACCACTAACCAGACTCGTCAAGAAAAAGAGAGAACCTAAAGACATAAATAAGAAGTGAAAGAGAAGTACCAACTGACACCAAAAAATACAAAGAAAACACTATGAAAAACTGTATGCCAACACATTGGACAATCTGGAAGAAATGGATAAATTCCTAGAAACACATGATCTCTAAAACTAAATCAGGAAGAATCAGAGGATCCGAATAGATCCATTACAACTAGAGACGTTGAAGCAGTGATCAAAGAGCTCCTGACAATCAGAGTCCTGGGCTGGAAGGTTTCACACATGAATTTTACCAAACGTTCTAAGAAGAACTAACATCTTTCCTTCTCAAACTATTCTAAAAAATTTAAGAGGAGGGACAATTTCCAAGCTCATTTTACCAGGCCAGCATTATCCTAATTCCAAAACCAGATAAAGATACTACAAAAAAAAAAAAAAAAAAAAAAAAAAAA